>JACXGM010037952.1:0-10962 GCA_016801145.1 Umbra pygmaea
GGCCAGCCAACTATAAGTTATCTGTAAAGAGGAACATGACATGTGCAACACAGTGGTACGTGTATACCAACGTTTCCCTTTATGGGACAGTCAGGAAAACATCAAATATCATACTATTTGGTCCATTGGCTGGTGTTTTACATTAGGTGTTCCGTTGGTCTTTACATTCAGGCTGTGTCTTCAAGGAAGAGGGGTGATGAATAGGTGTGGGGTAGCCAACCAGGTGAAAGCCCTTAATATCTGCATATCTGTACTGTAAACACTTTAAACTTCCACTACAATATCCACGTCTGTTGGATACTCTAGGCATAGTGAGTATGAATGTTTTACAAATTAGGCATACATTTGTCTGATTTGCAATGGAAAATATTTTTCATTGTCTATTTTCCAGATTGCTCAGGACTTTGCAATTTTGATCCCAAACTGCTTTGAAGAACTGAACTGTTGTCTTCAAGGACAAAATAATTCATTTTGCAACCGGCCTCGAAGATCTTTCATTGACCTGCAGCCTGTAAGTTTAGAGTGTGAGTGGAATAGCGAGATATGGAGAAATTAAATTTTATCATTTCTGAACCTCGACGCTGAAGCTTTAGTTAAATGGAAAAATGTGTTGATGTAAACTGCTTTGTAGTTAGTATTCCATTTTTTTGTTTTTTTTTGCAAATGCCATCTTCATTGTACCGCCACACAGGTCATAATTTAAAAAAACTGTACAGTTTTTATTTAACAGGTAGGTAAGCAAGACCATACCCGTTTGTGTTGGTGCTTGGAGACAACCTTCATTGCTCACAAACATTTGCAATAATTTGTGGATAGGCATTAAAGCAAGCTTCATTGCTTGAAGCAGTTCTACTGTCTGAATAATAATAATAAAAATAAAACGTTGTTTATATAGCACCTTTCATACAAGGAATGCAGCTCAAAGTGCTTTACATCAATAAAAGTCAAACAAACTTTGATATAAACTTGTGTGCCCCCGTATGGGAATTTCTTCAGACCACAGTCTACTTGTTTCCTGGAATAGATTCCCCTGAAGTATGACTTTTAAAGAGCTTTCATTTTATCTACAGTTGAAGTGGGATTGGTACAACAGTGTGTGTGTGTGTGTGTGTGTGTTTGTATGTATATTTGTGTACAATATGTGATTAAATGTCTGCAAATCTCAATGTGTGTGCAGATGTGGCTGCCTGTTTATTTAGAAATTATTCTTATTTTGGCTTGTTTATGCATATGTATCTAAATGCATGTACCGTAGTTCTTTTAAGTTGTTCATGTGTGATGGCGTCTCCCATGTTCGCTGCTTAAAATGCACAGGAGCTACAGTGTTTTGGTGCAAGTTTGTATATTTCTCCTCTTTAAAAGTCGTGGAAAATAATATATTTGAATGTTTTTTTTCTTCAGATGAATGTTATGAAATGCAATAAAATGTATTTTTGTAACTTATTATTATTATTATTATTATTATTAAATAAATAATAATTTGAAATACACCCAAAATCTGGGTTAATTATCCAACCTAATGTGATGGGTTTATGTCAAACTCAGCATTGGTATATTTAAACTCAACCAATAGTTCGAATTTTGACTGATCTAGAGCTCTAGATCATTATGCCCATAAAAATATTGATCTGTTGTTCTCTCCCTAAGCAAAATAGAGTAGATAAAAAAGGCTCTCAGGTCATTGTTTTAAATAAGAATGCATATTTCATACTTCTTTGGTGAAATAACATTAAATGTTACATCTTCTTTAAAGTGATGGTTCGGAGTAATATAAACCTAGGGTCCTTTGCACCTTGACCTCGAGCCAAACAACCCCTCATAGGTTTTTTCTGTTGTTATAACATTGGTTGAGTTAGCACTATCAGCCGAATGGCTTGGTGCAGGCGCTAATGGAACCAAGGGTGTATCTCATAAATATCCCCACTAATATTGCCTGGAATGGTGCCAATTGTCTACAGTAATTGAAAAGTTTAAGTACACTCAGTCCTCCTTCGACCCAAACGTTACAAAAACAGGATCTCATGGAGTCATTGTGCTGAATGTTGTCTAAAATATGTTTCACTCACCAGCACCCAGGCCCTCCAGGTTTTAGTGTTATTTACGCCCAGCGGGAGCCCTCAGCCAGGCCCCTTCAGGACAACACTAGTACACCAGAGTGAACCACAAACAAATCCAGCGTGGTAACAAACAACTAATTGTTAAACATCTACACATAATCACACTCACAGAAAAAATAAAGACTCACACTCACAACTAAATCACACGTCTAGCAGCCCCTGCAAATACACCTTCAATATAGTGAACAATAATTGCCCCTCGAGTATAACATTATCTATGTTCAACTGGAAAGTTTAAATGTTGAATTGGACAGGTCTTCTGCTTGGTGCTGTTATTGTGTTAACCAAAAGGTGGCTGTATAGAATTCAGCAGCTGACTAGGTGATCTGTGGATAGCTGTCAAACCAAAACAGGTCCCACGACATTGTGTACTGTCCTGTACTTGTTACTCCCACACTCAAATCATGGAGTTCATATAGCTCTGGGGTAGTTGACAAGATGACCGGTAGAGCTTATTGGCAAGCGAATCTGACCACCAGTGACCGAAGGTTTGCTGGATGAAATCCCTGAGCCGATAAGGTGAGAAAAATCCTGGTACTAATTGTTGGAGTAAAGATAAAGAAACTCCTGTGTGGGTAAAAATATATTTTTCTCCATCTTGTCTTCTAACCATTTACGAAATTGTAAAAGTAATGTTAATCCAATAATCTGTGCTTAATTGTCTTTTCTCCTGTCAGCCTCCAGTACAGGATGTTCTCTGTGGATTGAACCACCGTGGTACCTTGTCATCTCACCCAAACTACCTGCAGGTTTGCCCTCCAATCGTAAGTGCTGTAACCAAGACAACATTATATAGTTCAGATCAGCTCTGAAATTAGCCTTGGTGAAAAGAAGACCTGACTTAAGATGCCTTTCTAAACAGAACCAATAACACTTTATTTCTTGAATCATATTCTATAACCTTTTCATCCACAAACTGTCTCTCTCTCTTTCTGTCTCACTCTATCCTTCCCCTCACTGTCCTCCCTAAGCAACAAATCAAGTGGTAGCACTTTTTGAAGAAGTAGTATACATTGTGTCCCCACCCATCCAATGTATTTTTCTACAGAAACACGTGAAAGACATGAAATTCAGACTCTTGAACAATGAATTGAGCATAGTGGAAATAAAAAATCTAACACAAGAAACATAGGAGTGTTATTGAAAGGGCAGAATGTAATTCAACTGTCATTTGAGTTGAGTTACAGGGCTGGTGGGCGGAGCCAGAGGAGTTCCCTTCTGATGTAACGGAAAGTATTTTTCTTGGGAGCGTTCCATTAATTCCATTCTAGCAGTTAGAACTAGCCTTCACTCCCACCCCGCCATCCTCCACCGTTTCAAACACATTCTTTTAAAGTTGCATCATGTTTTTGATGCGCTCAGTGCCAAATGCCTATTGACATGAACTCAATCCATCTAGTTTCACAATTCCCTCTGTTTTGCACTTGCCGTCTGTCTCAGGCCGGATGGACCGGTGTGAGCCCCCAAAATCTGCAGGCTCATCGCAGGATTCACAAAGGAGAAAGTCATGTGCCTCCCGCCACCACACACAGCCATATAATATCAAACCTAATACTCACATTAGACTGGCATAATAATCTTGTGACTCTTTTGTCTGAGCGTATGTATTGTATTCGCATGAAAGGCATCAGATTGCTCAGCGGTTATGGAGGTAGACTTGTAATGGATGCCGGTTAGATTCCTGAGAGGGCCAAATGCTGTTGTGCCCTTGAGCAAGGCACTTTACCCTAGGTTGCTCCAGGGGATGTCCCTTTACTTTCTGTAATGTAAATATTTTCCGGCAACTTACTTCAAATGACATTTTGCTGTACAGTAAGTAACTTTTCATAGAGACTGTTGCGGAAAATGAGCATGATCTCTGGTGAATGTCAATACTATATCAGTGTATTTCTAAGACATTTTAGTGATTGAACTTGCTCTATGTCTCCAAGTCCATTTGATGAAGGTCTGAGATCTACAGCTACACCTGCCTCCAGAAGATTTCCCTAAATTGGCACATGGAGAAGCATGATGACAGTGCCACTTGCCAGTTGCTCTGCTCCATCTTATCCAACAGGTTTGAAAGGAAGACTTGATGGTATCCCACCAGGCTGGGTGACACAGATGTGCTCACCAAACCCAGTGGTGCAGATGCTCTCATCACCAGCCTTACCCTGGTGTTTAAGACTTTTTAGTCTAGTGTTTAACACTATTACCCTAGTGTTTAAAACTTTTAGCCTAGTGTTTAAGACTTTTATCCTTGTGTTTAAGACTTTAAGCCTAGTGTTTAAGACTATTACCCTCGTGTTTAAGACTTTTAGCCTAGTGTTTAAGACTTTTACCCTAGTATTAAATACTTTTAGCCTGGTGATTAAGACTCGTTCAAATTGTAACAGTTTCCTGACCTTAGCTGTCAGGAGAGGCACCTGCTTTAGCCCTTCTCCTTTAAGGTTCAATGTGTCGTGCGTTCAGAGATGCTCTTCTGCAGACCTTGGTTGTAACAAGTGGTTATTTGAGTTGCTGGTGCCTATCTATCAGCTCAAACCATTCTTGCCATTGTTCTGACCTTTGCCATCAACAAGGCATTTTTGTCCAGAGAACTGCGTCTTAACTGGATATTTTATCTTTTTTTGACCATTCTCTAGAGATGGTTGTGTTGTGTGGGAAAATCCATGTACTTTCAAAGTCACTTAAATCACATTGCTTTCCCATTCTGATACTTATATTGGAATTCAGCAGATCATTTTGACCATTTCTACATACAAAAATGCACTGTCTTGCAGCCACGTGATTGACTGAATAGATTTGAATTAACGAGCACTTAGAACGGTGTACCTAATGAAGTGGCCAGTGAGTGTATAATCAACATTTTAATAGATAAAAACAGGTCCTTTGTTACAGTATACGATTTTATCGAACTACAATTTTGAAAAATACGGGCTTGTTTCATCATGGGTTATGACATATAAATACCTAATACTTTGGGGGTATGTTTGGGAAGAAATCTGTGCGTCCTTGAAAAACGCCCCTGTTGCTTGCGGAACCAATTACATTCCAATATTATCCCGGTGCCTGCCTTTCAACAACACTGCAACTATTTGTCCAATTACTGACAACAAAATAGACTAGTAGTTCAACCTGTAAGAATTGTAAATACCGAGGTTGTTCGCTTTATCTAACTTCGACGTCGGTTAGTATCAGTTGGCCAAGTAGGTAAAAAACGTTCCTGTTTTTCTCCGGTTCATCCAAAACACCTCGGGCTCAATGGCTGAACAGGATCAGCTTGAGATAGACACGCTGCTGTTGGACATGCCTGCGCCAGAGCGATCGAGAACCGGGAGAGCGGTGGCTCTGGCCCGGCTATTGCACCACGACTGCATTAATTTGCTTGAGCTATATGTAAGTAATATTATTGAGTGTATTTTGAGTTATTTGTCAGGGCAGCTTACAATAAATAAACAACACCACACAGTTTACCTTGGTCCATCTCCCGTTTGTTTTCTATTTGCGCTGTACCATCCATATGTGTAACTTTCCTATTTTTGTTTATCCCTGGGATTTCTTTATTTAGATCATTTTTTTTAAATCGTGTTTCCATCTTCAGCTTGCCACAACCGCACAACACGGTGAATAAATTCACAAATACGTAATGCGACAGTCAGCAGTTTCTAAATTGAATCAACCTTATAAAACCCGTCCCACCCTAGCCATCATGCATGTTTCCAACACAAAAACCATCCAACTGTTATCCAAGGGAAGCGATTTGGCTGCATACCCAGCGTTAACAAAACATCTATAATGAAAATCAATTTAAGTGAGTATTATTAATTAAAGTGAATTAATTGTGTTGATATCACTCAATTTGTATGCACAAAGCCAATGCTTTTTACTGAGTAGCTAATTAATAATATTTGATTTAATTGAATTAGTTTATTTATTTTTACCCAAAACCAAGTACTGTACATTTCTTAGAACTATTTGACAGGTGGATTGCATCTTTAAGAGACCATGTTACTAATTTAGTTTTTTTCTAAATTTTCTGACATGACCTAACGTTTTGTCTTCCCAAGAGGGACAGAGAGAGCTTCATGTCAGACCACACCCCGGCGGGGGACCGCATAGTGACGCTCTCTCTCTCTTCGCCGGACCTGAGCACAGAGGAGCAGATTCTGCTGCTTCACTTGGCCCTGCGGAAGTGTTTAGGTCTGCTGGAGTGCCTCATCCAGCGAGAGGAGGATGAGCTGGGACAGCTGGAGGGCGATTATGAGGCGGCGAGGAAGACTGTTCGGAACAGACTAGGTCATCTGCTCCACAGCACCAAAGTGCTACTGGGGACTGAAGAGGACGTCACGGCAGACCATGAATGTTCTGAGGTAACATTGCATGACTCATAATCACAGGCCGTCATAATATGTCTAAATCAATAACAATGCCAGACCTGTTTCTTTTGATAAGCATTATTGCGTTATTCTGCCTTTAGGGCTTGTGAGAAAGCTGTGACTTTTTTCTAACTACTAATCTCATTCCCAGATGCCTAATATATGCAGGTCTGATGGAGCTTTACTTCAAACACGGCCTTAGCCTTTGAGATTACGGATAGAAATTGACAGAAATAGCCATTGGCTCAATTTGAAAACTTGACCAATCTCCCACTACAACCTCACATTTACACTATATGACCAAAAGTATGTGGACACCTGACCATCACACACGAGCCTGTTGGACATACCATTCCCAAACCATGGACATTAATAAACAGATAAAACAGCTGCCACTCTTCTGAGAAGGCTTTCAAGAAGAAGTTTATTCACCCTGTATTCATTGGTTACAGATATTATGGCAGAAATTTTTATTTGCAATGTCCCTCCCATTGTCGCTTCCACAATGCCGACTTGGAATGTAAGGTGTTCAAGGCTCATATGGAAGGTGCTCCAGGCTAATTTGCACTGTGTGCACCAGCCTGGACACAAAAGGTACAAAGGTAGTTAATGGTTTTTCTTTCCTCTTTTAGGAGGTTGATGGAGTCACTGGACCATTTAGTGCAAAAATGTGGACCTATCGGGTACTGCTTGAACTGACCCATTGGGCTGACTCAGCCTCACAGACCCTTCACGTCCTCCACCGCGAGAGGGAAGGGACAGAAGAAATCTAGTTCCATCTGCAGTCCTCTCCGAATCTAACATGTCAATATCAATAACAGACATAATACTAACGAAATCTAAAGGTGCGTCTAAGCTCCTTCTATGAAAATGAATAATATTACTTTTACCAAATGATGTATGACTGTAACATGGTGCCCCATCAGCGTTCCATGTTATCGGTTGCAAAATTCTGATTTCCAAATATCCTGTGTTTTGAGAAAGCCGGACTTCTTGCTTACTGCTTATTCTGATAATCTTCCAACTGATTCTTTGGTAAAAACCAGGGATATTCTTGAAAAAGTAGCCAGAATTTTGTAACCCTAGTCAGAAGGGTTGCGCATATAAGTGGCGCCATGGATGAACTGTTGATCTTCCTGAGTGATAGATGTATCTATCTATCTATCTATATAGACAGTTTATTGAATATGAAATATTTTGTGTCGTGAAACTAAATATATTTTACCTACTTTAAGTTTAGAATAGAAGAGCCTTAGTTGCATTATTCTAACATGCTGCAACTGACATTGCAGACTAACACAAAGTAATAGAATGTAGCCAACAGAAAAAAAAATACTGATACTGTAACTGTGAAATTTTTAACTTACTAACTCATGAAAGATAAGATTTGTTATGCATTTGCACCACATGATGTCAGCATATATTGAGATTCTTAATTTACCTTTACTAGAAAAGCAAAATATAATAATGTTCCTGACCTATTGATGATGTAGATATCTTTATTTGTAGGTAAGTCAATTTTAGAAAATAAACTGTGAGTTCTGCATTACTGCATGTTGTTTTAATGTCTGTGATATTAATTTACTGTAGGCTAATTGTATATTCTACATACTTGAAAATGCTGCTAAATTATTTATACTTGTTGACTGTTATATTTATCTAATATTACTTATCTGAATGTGTTTGTAGCCAAAACTGTCACTCTCCTTTACAGAATGCCTGACACATCTTCTTCAACACACCGACTGAACATTGTGAAAATGTAGCCTCTAGTTTTTTTGTTGTCATTGTGAGTTTTCATTTTTGTCACAACCATCTGTAAATTATTCAGACTTGCACTAATTATTAAAGTGAAGAGTATCTGCAATGGTTTATTGTTGTTATTCATGTTAATGAATTATATTCAGTGCATTATGCTATACATTTATTATACAAACAGGCGACTTTTAATTTCAAGACAAATGTGTCAAAAGACAGATGTTTTCATTATCTTCGTTACCCTCAGGCTCATGAAATCATCAACATATAAAACCTTATAATATATTTTCTTAAGTTATGAACCACTAATAATACGAAGCACTATACCTAATATCAGCATCTCGTCTTATGTTATTGTAATTTTGTTATTCTACCCCCATTTTATCATATCTAACCTCTGCATATTCGCACATGCGCGGTGGATAATCTACCGTAGCGCGAGGTAGGGTAGCAGTCCTAATGGCGGAGAACGTACGGTCTCCTTTCGACTACCGGGAGCCACCGACCCTCGACAGCGACGGCGATGGAAGCAAGCCGCCGCCGCCCCGCGGGTGAGATAAACAGCTTATTGGGGAATGCATATACCTTTTGTATCGCATCACTTCCTAGCGACTTGGGTCGACAGTGAACACAAGATCAGATGCAAGCCCTGCGGACGCGCGTGTGTTTGTTTAGTTACTGGCTTCCATCCGCGTGATTACTCTGTTAAGAGGAAAATGAAACGCACCGAAAGTGTCTCCTCGCTGCGGGCTCGCGTTAGTCGTGTTATTATAGGAGCATGCACAGCCTGCCAGTCGCGTATTTTAACGTTGATTCGCCATATAGTTTTGATCTTTCGTTAGGGAGCTAGCCAGCTGTAATAATATGCTTTCTCTTATTTAATTAGGCAGCTAGCTACAACCAGCTAGCCTTGTTAGCCACATCTGCAGTCAGTCATGTAGCTATCTAGGTTCAATTGCATTGACTCTCCAATGCATTGAGTTGATCTAGTTATCTAGTGATGTACTGTACATTAGTCATTTATAGCTGGCTCATTATTTGTGTGTTTAACCATTTAATCCACACCTGCTTGCCAGATGTTTGGGAAGTACTACTTACTAACGTGATGGTAGCTAGCTGTAGAGCTTCATATAATCTAAGGAGGTTTAGGGAAATACCAGACTTACATTCGAGCGTCATTTATATAAAAATGTTAACTAGTAATTTGAATTTGGGACAATGATACACTACAGTTAGTAGTAAGTTAATGGTTCCGCCATCAGTAAAACGTAGTCAGAGAATCTTCTCTAGCCTCATATACAATTGCAAATAATAAATGAATGCAAATGTGTATCTATATGTTTTTAATGGGGTGTGTCAAAGAGTAACATGATTGGAAATGTACATTATTTGAGCAACATGCCAGATTGAGTTTTAATTCCTTCCAGTTGTTGACACAGTTGTATCCAGAGAATATCATAGTACATTTGAGCATTTTTTTGTGATTTAGCAGATGCTTTTATCCAGAGCAAATGAGGTAAATCACTTTAGTGTTAAGTACATTGCTCAAGGACACAACATTTCGAACAGGCATCCTTCTGACTACAAGTCTCACTCCGTAACATCTGTCAAATCTGATTGTTAATACCATCTATTTTAGTTGTTACATTTAGCCTGAACACAATGATAAAGCAATATTGTTATGATTACATGACTCCCTGCTGTGGTTGGACAATGCCGATGTGATGTATTTGACAGTGTTGATGGATGCCAGAGATTAATTGCCTGTTCATAATGTGTTAAGACTCAGCTGACTACAAGCGCAAAGTATGTGTTTAACGTACAATATGTAGTTTGTGGCCGCTAGGGGTCTCTCAATCAAAACAATAGCAAAAGATGTACTTGAATGACGTCGGGAAGTAGCGTGGGATCATGGGTTTTGTTATCATCGTCAATGACAACCTTCTAATCTAGCGTCTCTGGCAGTAACTGACAATGTAATGTATTGTTAAAAATATTTTAACTTTATTCACGTTATGTTTGGCGGTTCCCTGGAATTTAGAGCAACTAGAGCAGTTATAGATTATATGACACCATTTACGGGCGACAAAATGAAACGTGTCTTCGAATTATATTACAAATTTGTCTGGGTTTGAGAGTTGGTGGAAAGTGGAAACAGTTAGGATAATGAAAGTATACAACTAAGAAATGTATGTGTGTATATATGTGTGTGTATATATAATAAAGGTATAGTGATGTTTGCTTTTTAAATGCCAAGTACGTCTTATTGTTTTGGAAAACTACATATTGTACCTTTAAGAAATATATTTATATATGTACACCCCTCACATTTTTGTAAATAATTTATTATAACTTCATGTGACAACACTGAAGAAATTACACTTTGCTACAATGTAGTGATGGTCAAAACGAGGCATTTGAAACATTTGTGGAATTGAAATATTTGAGTCGAAGCTTTTGAAATGCTTTGAAACCTTTACTCGACAGTGACACCTGCTGGCAACTAATTATGGCACACAATAGTCTCAAGGGACAATTAGCCTTTCGCCGAGCCCCGCCCCCCTTAGTTATTGTTGCTACGCCCGACAAACAAATGGTCAAACACCCGACCAGTGCAACAGATTGCCATAACGGAAAAGGTATACCGTGCGTGTCAGTTACCTTTTTTGGAGCATTAACTCTGCGATATCCTCAAGATCGAGGCAAAAGGGGTTACAGTATGCAGTGGA
>JACXGM010037953.1:0-10960 GCA_016801145.1 Umbra pygmaea
TCTCTCTCTCTGTCTCTCTCTGTCTCTCTCTGTCTCTCTCTGTCTCTGTCTCTGTCTCTGTCTCTCACACCTCAGTCTGTTTAGATTATCACTGAAGTCCAGTTAGATCCTGTTTTTATTTCTTCATGGGCAATCTGCCAAGCCAGCTCATTAGTAGTGCAGGCCAGAGATTCAGGGCTTCTGCCCACACATACGAAAGCCTGCCTGCATGGGGGGCTGTGGGAAGCCACAGTTGAAAGACCCTTTTGGCGTATTAGGCTGCAGACCCGCTGAGAGGTCATGGAGAGGGGTGGGACCTGGATGGGGTGTGGTTAATGTGCCCCCCCCCCACTGAACACTGGAGCCATGTCACGTGAACTGGGGAGGTGGTGGGGCCTTGTCACCTGGTCCTGTACTGGGGGAGGTGGTGGGGCTGAAGCCTTGTCGCCTGGTCCTGTACTGGGGAGGTGGAGGGACTGAAAGCATGGTCACCAGGTCCTGTACTGGGGATGTGAAGGGGGTGGAGCCAGGTCCCTTGGTCCTGTACTGTGGAGGTGGAGGGGCACTAGAGGCAGCATTGAAACAAGGAGTCAGGGACTAGAGCAAATATGGTAGTATATATAATATAATGTAAATTTCCTACTTACTGTTCTCTGTCTGTCTGTCTCTGTCTCTCTCCCCGTCTCTCTCTCCCCGTCTCTCTCTCTCTGTCTTTTTTGGCTTCACACGTTGTCTTAATTCCAGATGCTGTTTGCTGTCCCTGTAAGCGTTACATTATCTGTTCTCTGCCCTCCCTCTGTTCCTTCTGTCCAGAACAACTGTTAGAGTTTATGCACCAGCTGCCAGCCTTTGCCAACATGACCATGTCTGTGCGACGGGACCTGTGCTTAGTCATGGTGTTTGAGGTGGTGGAGCAGGCCGGGCACGTCGTCCTACAGGACAAGCAGGAGGTAGGTAGCGTGCACTTTGTAGAACACACGTGCACTGAAACCAGCTGCCCAGGTTCTCTCCGATGAAAGCCAGGCTGCAGTGTCGTTGCCATATATCACAGACCAGTCATTTAATGGGACTTAAAAGTACAAATTAAGTTACATTAAGTTTGATCAAACCTGAGAAATTGCACATCTTTCACGGCGCCCAACCAATAAATTCATGAATGATTCTGAATAGGCTCAGCACTTTAAGCACAAAGTGGACACAATCTGCCTCAGGAAGGCGAGGCGGCCGTCGTCGACTCACACAGGTCTGCAAAGCAGGGAACGGCTACACAAGGGTTTGTGCATGCATGTGTGCGTATGTTCAGGATGATTGACAGCTAGGAGATGCTAGTGCTCCCATACCGTCCGCCAGTCCTGCTCCGCTGTGATTTGGTGTGAAGGTCAGAGGGAGTCAGTCAGCCTTCAGTGCACTGCAGCGTCTCAGCCCAGAGACAATGAGAGGGAGGCGGGGAGTGGTGGGGTGCCTGGGAGGGAGGAGGGGGTGGGAAAGGTCAAGGCAGCTCAGCACATTTCTTCTCCATCTCCCTTCTTCACAGCACTTCGCTGCGATAGAACCGCTCTCACGCAGAAAGGCCTTCGTGTTTCAAAGCCCTGATCAGACTTCCCAGGAACCGTGCGGATGGGAGCTAGATGTTAATCTCCTAGATAAGCACTCCGTTCCTGGCTGGGCTCTTCACACTTGCGTTTTTGTCTGGGGCTTCAGTTCATTATGTTGTGAGCACATTGGCACGCAGAAGTTCGGGAGATGTGCCCTACTGCTGAGAGAACAGCCTTAACACCCCTCCCGTTTCAGCTGGACCTGTGGTACGTGATCCTTAACGGGGCGGTGGAGATCAGCCACCCAGATGGTCATATGGAGACCCTCTGCATGGGCAACAGTTTCGGCATTTCTCCCTCTCTGGACAAGCAGTACATGAGTGGAGTGGTGCGCACCAAGGGGGACGATTGCCAGGTGAGACCCTTTGCCTCCACAGATATCAGATCCTTTAAGGGGTGTGGTTCCAGTTAGCAACCTATCCAACCAATCCTCAATCCTTGTCCCAATCAGCGGTAGGGTGGCATTTAGGACCTAATGTGTCATTTTGCCATTAATGCTCCCTCCAGTATGACCAGAGATCTTATTACTCCAGTGTCATTTAGAGAAGAGCCATCTCTCATAGAGAACTGATACAGGGTCTTGATTTTAGATTGACAGAATAATATGACTGTTTTAATTTAAAGATTAGTAAGACCCAAAGGGGCACTCTGCTTCACAGCTGCAGACAGGTATTGTAATTGTAATTGTAATAGAGCGAAATGACCTGGGTGTCCAGCAGAGGGTGGCGCAAATTGTGTTATTGCCACCCGGGAAGATGTTGGATGAGCGTCCTTGTCTCAACCACAAGGACAGGCTTCATTGAGCCAACCGTGGTTGTTGACTGGCGTGTACGTTCACCACCGGTGTGCATGTGCTGGTAAAAATCCTTCCGGTTCAGTGAAGCAGTGTGTTAACAATCAGTACATGCACAAGACGGGTGTCCTCCCACAAGACGGGAAAAGTGACTGATATTAGTATTGGTAAGCAGGAATAAAAACTTAACTTATTCGCAGATGATCTTATTATATAACTGACTAGCTCATTGCCTCTATTATAAAAAAATCTGGAATATTCAAAAATATTCAGGATATAAAATTTACATGGATAAAGCTGAGATATTGGCAGTAGGGAGGAGGAAGAAAATAACAAATGATATACATCAGTTTAAGTGGACCTGAAATAATATTACATATATAGGCTGTTTAATTAGTGATAATAAACAAAAAATATACAAGGATAATTATATTCCATTGCTTAATATCATGAAAGCAGATCTAATAAAATGGCAACATCTTCCTATAAACATTACAGGCAGAATAATTGTTTTCCAAAGCTGCCAAAAGTCATGTATATCTTTTCAGTAATACAAATTACCCGACCGAATACATTTTTTAAAAAGGTATATTCAGCAATATCAGACTTTATATGGGCAAATAAAACTCATAGACGAAAACAAAAAGTGTTACATATTCCGATGCTCTAAGGGGGTTTTAATTGACCAGATTTAGAAGATTTTCCAGATTTTGGAATCAAGACCTTAAAATGACAAATATTAGGTCAAGATGGAGTGAGTGCTGGAATGTAACAAATGAAATTACAGTAAATGAAAATCTAAGATAATTCAATATAAAATAATGAATAGAGACTATATTTCAACAGACAAAATTAATAAATTCAAAAGTTTGAAGAAAAAAATAATCAGTACAGCTTGTTGAAATGTGCTTCTCTAGACACTTCTCACCTGCTGTGTAGTTGTTGCAACAAGACCATGATCAGTAGATGGGAGGGGAGAAACATAGATAAGAATAAATTGCAAATAATAAGAAAACATAGTGGAATAAAGTTCTCCAATGTTTTCACCTACAGTACACATTCAAATGCTGTCGATTTTGACTAGTTAACAAGGTCTGTTGCTTAGTCATTCAGAAGAGGAAGCGAGGTTAATTTAGAGATGGAAGGCAGTAGGAGTAAAATAGCCTGCTGCTCGAAGTGGTTTGAGCTGCTCTAAATGTCTGGTAGGACCGCGTTTCTACCCAGACCTGCTTAGTTCCTTAAAGTCTGTCAACCACAAGCCTTGTTTCCTGTCCCCACTTCACAGCCTGAATCACCGTTCAGTGAGACTGCTGCAGTCAGAGAGGTGAAAGCTAGCCTGGGGAGTGTAACCTGATTATTCAGCCAGGTTAATGTTAGTTACAGGACAGCAGCAAGATGATCAGCCCAGATTACCTAGTGTGTTGACAGTCTTAGCTGGACCAGTTGCCAAGAAGGTCAATCTGTTATCTTCTAGACTAGGTGGACTTGTAGTTAGGGCAGCGTTGCCACCATTTATGCTATCCCCCAGCCGTCCACCCCCCCATGCCTCTGTCTTGCTCCCGGTACTCTGCCATTCTTCTGCTGGATTACCCAGCTTTGGTGCAGAGCAGCAGGCTCCTGTACTATAAGTTCACCCGCTGTCCTCATGTCATTGTGGACCAGTTTGTGTGCATCGCCCAAGAGGACTACTGGCGGATCCTCAACCATGTGGAGAAGAACACGCATAAGGTGGAGGAGGAGGGCGAGATCGTCATGGTGAAGGAGCATCGTGAGCTGGACCGGAGCGGTACCAGGAAGGGACACATCGTGATCAAGGTGAGGGGGGAGTTTAGGCTCAGGTAGTCTGTCTTATTTCTGGACTGGTCAAGATAGTCTATTGTTTACATATTCATCCTGGTCCAGGTTTGGAGTCAAATCTGTCAGGCAAACTGACTTAAATGTTGTCTTTCTATCGGCTGATTTTAATTAATATTTCACTCTGACTCCGTGTTGTTACTGGTATAATGCTTCAGGTCACTATTCTGCTCTACAAAGACTAACCGCAGTAACTATGCAAAAAGTGACACTTTAAAAGGGGCTTTGAAGGTCATCCAAATGAGTTGTAAGTGATAATGCACATGTTATGCCCAAAAAACGTAACTGCCTATTTGACCTATGTTAGGGTAGGGTTTTCTAACTTTCACTCTTTTCGTAGTTACTGCGGTTAACCTTTGTAGGGCAGTATTGTTTTTGCATAACGTTCTGCAGTACAGTCCCTAAATTTTTACAATTTGCCAAAATGTTTTTTGAGAAATAATTTCTGCAATAATTGACAGTAAATTAAATTTACACACAGTAACAACATGCCTAACTTTTCACTGTTATTAATTCCATACTGCTCATATTCTTAACACTTGTTTGGTGCCTATACAATACAGATTAATAATACTGTCATTCAATTTGATTTATATTAGTATTAAAACTGTTAAATATTGTGTTCCTTATCATTTTTACACACTTTCTATCTGGAATTAAATGTTTACGTTGGTAATATAATAAACTGAAATACAAGTCATATTTATTAATTTCAAATTCTTTACTCCGACACCCTAAACCTTGGGGGACCCAGGTTTTTTGGCTCTAATGAGGCAGCTATTGATCTGCTAATGGACCAGACTCATTTTTTTGATTCGTCTCTGAAGACGCCTGTTCCCCAAACAGCCACTGTGTTGCTGCAGATCTGAGGAATGAGCCTAATTTCAGAACTGCCCGTCTAAGTTTCTATTCCTATATAAATACACTCGGTTCCTATAGTGATCTCCTTGTCAGTTGACCAGCTACTACACGCAACAAATGCATTTCTTTGTGAATTTGTTTTTCCATTCAGTCATCTAAATTGTGTCTGGTCTCCTTGGTGAAAAGGCTTAAACAGTCATCTTTTTTATTAAATTTAATTGAAATTTGGAAAGCAGTCGTTGAGATTTCTGTGTGTCCATTCAGGGCACCCCAGAGCGCCTCATTATGCACCTGGTGGAGGAGCCGTCGGTTGTGGACCCCACCTACATCGAGGACTTCCTGCTCACCTACCGAACCTTCCTCTCAAGCCCCATGGAGGTCGGGAAGAAGCTGCTCGACTGGTTCAAAGTCGACAGCCTCAGAGACACGGTGTGTACAGGCCTGTGCATGTGTTGTACCTCTATGTACCCTACAGAGATCAATAGATTTTGCGCCAAGCCGGCGGTCTTCGCTGTACGACGGATTCATCCACCCAAGACAATTTCATAGTCTATAAGTGATTTAACATAAGATTAGTCATGTGCTGTCAATAGTGTTTATCGAGAAGTAATATCACGTGTGTTCTTCCTCTTGAAGAAGCCCTTCCTCTCAGAGAGAGAGTTGCAGTTCGTAGCCCCGTCTGTGGTTTCTGTTTCACAAGCTAACTTGACCTTTTGGTTTTATTGAACAATGCTACGCTTGTATTCTTGACCTATGTCTTTTTTCACCCTTGCCATTGTAAGACAGATCTTGGGCATTTTTTTGTCATCTCGCATCTGGTATATTTAGCTTTAGCTTAAGTTTAATATTCGATGATTGAAACTCATAAGAAATAAAATGAATGCTTCATTTTCTGGTGCAGGTAACCCGGATAGTGTTATTGTGGGTGAACAACCATTTTAATGACTTTGAAGGGGACCCAGCCATGACCCGGTTCCTTGAAGACTTTGAGAACATGCTGGAAACTGCCGTAAGATCCCGTTTCCATTAATGTCTAGAGCTGTGTCCCATGTCCTACCTTAGCCCCTATATAGTGCACTACATATCTATGTCAACACATAATCAATAGCATCCTTTAGGTTGCTGCCTCTACATAACATGATGTAAGGTGACCTCAAGGCTTTCACACCTTCGACAGACCCTCACACCTTGAGCACCAGGCTGTGGTGGGACAGAAACACGATCCTCCATCTGTGGGTCTAACAGCTCTGTATACAGGCTGCTGTTTAGTGGGTCTCCCTGTTGAAACCTGGTCTCTTCTGACAGAAAATGAAGGGTCACCTGAGGCTGCTGAACATAGCGTGTGCAGCCAAGGCTAAGTGGAGACAAATTACTCTGCAGAAACCGTCCAGAGAATCCTCGCTCAGCTTCAGCTTGCATGGGGGCAGCGAGAGGGGCTTCGGCATCTTCGTCAAGTCGGTGGAGGAGGGCAGCAGAGCCGCAGAGGCAGGCCTCAAACGGGGAGACCAGGTAGGAGAAGTTGCATGTTTTTATGTCTTTTTGGTGGCTTTTTCGACTTGATTCAGTGACATTATGCATTTTGCTCAAAGCTCTGTGCGTCTTTCAGATAATGGAGATCAACGGTCAGAACTTTGAAAACATCTCCTACGCCAAAGCTATGGACTTCCTGAAGAACAACACACACCTCTCCCTCACAGTCAAGACTAACATCTTCGGTGAGTCAAATCTGTACAATTATTTCATGACCAAGGCCATGCTCAGTAAGTATCTAGGTCTTCTTCTGGGCGAGTTCCTGTGTATCTAGCAGGGTTGGTACCTGGGTCTCAATCTAGGCCATTACCTGGGTTTCTAGTTTGGCAAGTACCTGGGTTTTAGCTGGGTCTCTAACTTGGGTCTCTAGCACGGTCCAAAACCAAATCAGTTTCTGCATCGGTGGCCAGTCCTGTGTTATTTTGTTTTCTTTTTAAAATGTTTCAAATATTTCCCCAAATTTCATGCAAATGTTCCATCCATGACTTCTGGAAAACATTCTTAATATTCCAAGGTATATGGCCTCTAGTTGTTTCTGTCTTGTAACATACCCATTATCACTCATCTCTTCCCCCCAGTGTTCAAAGAGTTGCTGAGTCGGATTATACATGAGAAAAAGAATGGCGGGCCCCACATCCCCAAGATCCAGGAGAAGAAGGCCAACCGCTTCTCAATCCCAGATCTGCCAGGGGACATGGAGTTCCCCACAGACCACAGGGCCTCCAAGAAAATGAAGGCCAACACAGTGTCTGGAGGTCGGAACAAGATCAGGAAGATGCTGGAGAAGACACGCTTCAGCATCCTACCGCCAAAGCCCTTCAGGTAGGTCAATAACACTATATCATCCTACCACCCAAGTCCTTCACGTAGGCTCAATAACACTATTTCATCCTACCATCCAAGGCCTTTACAATGGATCAATAACACTACATCAACCTACCACACAAGTCCTTCACAACATCGGCATAATAACACTACATCATCCTACCGACCAAGTTCTTTATGTAGGCTCAATAACACTACATCACCTTACCATCCAATGCCTTCACGTAGGCTCAATAACACTACATCATCCTACTGCCTAAGTTAATAATGTAGGCTCAATAACACTACATCATCCTTCCGACCAAGTTTTTTACGTAGGCTCAATAATACTATATCATCCTACTGCCCAAGTTCTTCATGGAGGCTCAGTAACACTACATCATCCTACTGCCCATGTTCTTTACGTAGGCTCAATAATACTACATCACCCTACTGCCCAAGTTCTTTATGTAGGCTCAATTACACTACATCACCCTAACATCCAATGCGTTCACGTAGGCTCAATAACACTACATCATCCTACCACCCATGTTCTTCATGTAGGCTCAATAACACAACATTATCCTGTTACCCAACTCCTTCACTTAGGCTCAATAACACCACATCATCCTTCTGCCCAAGTTCTTTATGTAGGCTCAATAATACTACATAATCCTACCACCCAACTCCTTCACGTAGGCTTCAATAACGCTACAGTATATCATCCTATCACACAAGTTCTTCATGTAAGCTCAATAAGGCTCAATAACCCTACATCATCCTACCATTCAAGGCCTTCGTGTAGGCTCAATACCGCAACATCATCCTACCATCCAAGGCCTTCACATTGGATCAATAACACTACATCATCCTACCGCCCAAGTTCTTCACGTAAGCTCAATAACACTAAATCAACCCACCACACAAATCCTTCACAACATAGGCTTAATAATAATACTACATCATCAACCGCCCAAGTTCTTTAGGTAGGCTCAATTACACTACATCACCCTACCATCCAAGTTCTTCATGTAGGCTCAATAACACTACATTATCCTACCACCCAACTCCTTCACGTAGGCTCAATAACACCACATCATCCTTCCGCCCAAGTTCTTAACGTAGGCTCAATAATACTACATCATCCTACTGCCCAAGTTCTTCATGTAGGCTCAATAACACTACATCATGCTACCGCCCAAGTTCTTAACGTAGGCTCAATAATACTACATCATCCTACTGCCTAAGCTCTTCATGTAGGCTCAATAACACTACATCATGCTACCGCCCAAGTTCTTAACGTAGGCTCAATAATACTACATCATCCTACTGCCCAAGTTCTTCATGTAGGCTCAATAACACTACATCATGCTACCGCCCAAGTTCTTAACGTAGGCTCAATAACACTACATCATCCTACTGCCTAAGCTCTTTACGTAGGCTCAATTAATACTACATCATCCTACTGCCCAAGTTCTTTATGTAGGCTCAATTACTACATCATCCTACCACTCAAGGCATTCATGTAGGCTCAATAACACTACATCATCCTACCACTCAAGGCATTCATGTAGGCTCAATAACACTACATCATCCTACCATTCAAGGCATTCATGTAGGCTCAATAACACTACATCATTCAACCACCCAAGTCCTAAAGGTAGGTCAATTTGTATGTGTTTTTACCCATTGGCATTTGAAGTCATTATCACCATTTCCTCTTTAATACCGTATCAGTGTCAACTTGACCAATGTCTTTGCTCAAGCCCTAAAAGATATGACCTGAAATGTGAATCTTCTTATCGGAGGCAAAAAGTGTACTTATACTTTGATTTTGAATTTAAACTAATTGTGTGGGCTAGAAAATATACAGTTTTTGTCAATTGTTGTAGTACATAAACAGAGCATAACATTTTTCACAATTTGCATATTGTATGCTAAATAGCCAATGTGACAAGTGACTGATTTTCAAAGAGTTCATTACAGTACATGAAATAATCCCCTTTTTCAGAAGGGTCTGTTCTTTGTAAACAAATGCAAATTATAATCATATTTCATACCTTCTTGCAAAGTTATTATGGTGCTTGCTATTTCGGTGCAGGAGAACAAAAGTTTTAATTGTCTTAAAGTTCTACCTTTTGTTCTCCAATCATACTTTGTTCTGACTGTTTCCAGCTTGTCTAGTGCAATTGCCATCCATTTTATGAAACCATTTAGCATCACTCAGCCATGGATCTGGCCTAGCCGACCAACAGCTGTATCTAAATTATGCTTTCGTTAATTTTCATTCCATTAACCTTAAAATGACTGGAGATAAGATTCTGTAGCATCAGATGAAATAAAGAATATTTTCTAGTCCAGGCAAAGTCAAATCTGGTCCTCGAAGCCAGTAGCAACCCTCAAATCTGGTCCTCGAAGCCAGTAGCAACCCTCAAATCTGGTCCTCGAAGCCAGTAGCAACCCTCAAATCTGGTCCTCGAAGCCAGTAGCAACCCTCAAATCTGGTCCTCGAAGCCAGTAGCAACCCTCAAATCTGGGACTTAATAGACCTGGTACAACAGCTGGGTGCAATTAATGATGAGGTTGAACAGAAAACCAGCAGGTTTGGGCCCTCGTAGGGTTAGAGTTGACTAACCCTGCTCTAGTCTTTAGTGTCTACAGTAGCCTGCAGTAGCCTGTAGTAGGACTGAGCCACAGTACCTTCTGCCTTTGCTGCTGGATAATGTATTGAACAACCAGTTAATTTACTGGGATTTCATTGGCAGACAATAAACCATGTTGTTTGAGCTGGACGCAAATGGTGGTGATTTACAGAGACGACTGCAAAGGAGAGCCAGTGTATGTTTCATCATGTCTCTATAGGTCTTATTCCAGAGCTCGTTATCTGGATTTAGAAGTGATTAAGTAGATGTAGTGGATCTGCCATTTGTCAAAAGCAGAGAGCGTCATGGCCTGGGGTTTCCTGTGGGAACCGCCTGTCTGCCATTGATAAATATGTAATGCAATCACTCAGTCTATGACATTAACAATATGCCACTCATCATCTCAGCACTGTCCGCACAATTCGTGTCGTCTTGTCTGGGGGTGTGGTGTTTCTGATCTGTGTCTACGTGGACTTGTTGATATACAGCTGCTGACTGTACTGGTCTGCTGTCTCTCTCTCTCCTCTGTCTCTCTCCTCTGTCTCTCTCCTCTGTCTCTCTCCTCTGTCTCTCTCCTCTGTCTCTCTCCTCTGTCTCTCTCCTCTGTCTCTCTCCTCTGTCTCTCTCCTCTGTCTCTCGCTGTCTGTCTCTCGCTGTCTGTCTCTCGCTGTCTGTCTCTCGCTGTCTGTCTCTCGCTGTCTGTCTCTCGCTGTCTGTCTCTCGCTGTCTGTCTCTCGCTGTCTGTCTCTCGCTGTCTGTCTCTCGCTGTCTGTCACTCTCTCCTCTGTCTCTTTCTCTCTCTCTCTGTCCTCTTTCTCTCTCTCTCTGTCCTCTGTCTCTCTCTGTCCTCTGTCTCTCTCTCTCTGTCCTCTGTCTCTCTCTCTCTGTCCTCTGTCTCTCTC
>JACXGM010037954.1:0-10960 GCA_016801145.1 Umbra pygmaea
ATACATCATCCTATGCAGAGAAATTCTTTTTGACATGGCTCGGCGATTCTATGCAGTGGGCTTAAAAACAAGAATTACAACAATATAAGAATTTTAAAATAGTAATGACAATAGTAATAATAATAATAGTAATAATAATAATAATAATAATAAAACGCTATGAACTGAGCAGTGGTCTGGAAAATGTACAACAGTAGATCACTGGTTAGTTATGAACCACTTACCTGGTAAATTTGATCTAAATTAGGAACATCTGAAATGTACTTACATTGTACTTTACAACTCTGGGGGTAGGGTTTCTTAAACCTCTTCTGGGGACCCAGAGCCATTCAATGTAATTGATGTGTCCCGGAGCTACACCTAAATCAATTTATCTACTAATGATCAGATGAGCTAGTTCCAGGCAAGAACAACGTTGTGAAATGGCTGTGCGTGTCCACAGGAGAGAGGTTTAAGAAGGACACGTGTAGGGTCTCATGGTAGCAGCAGTGTAGAAAATATTGGGTAGCTCTGCTAGTGACAGTGCTAGTCCCGAACCAGGAAAATAACGTTCACGTTTCCTCCACTTCGAGAGCCTCTGCTGTGATCCCTTCACAGTGTCTCTCTGCATTCAAACCATGGCACCAACTGTGAAGCACAAACCCCCATCTGTGATTTCACAGATCTAGTCTTGTAATGTATAGGGCTATGTTCTAGCAGTTCTTTCTCTACTTTTTTAAGCTTTGAGACTAATAGATGGTTCAGCTAACCTATTTCAAGAAAGAGACTTTCTATTTGAAAGTACTTTATACATCTCTCCAGCTAAATAATCCACCATTAAAACTGAACAAATATTCCCTATACTGAGAACATGTTCTCTGTTAATGAATGAGTCAGAGATTTAAGGAAACAGCAGGAATCTGTTGCACAGGAATGTGATGTCTGCGGTTCGATTAAATAAATAAAACAGAGAAGCAAGATGGACTATGATTGAGCTAAAGATGATCTAGGTACCTCTGGGGAACTAGGAGAGAACATCCATACATCATCATTATCTGACTGAAACAGTGCTATACAGGAACAAGAGCATGACAAATAATAACCCTTCACGAGTGACAGGAAATCTTGACGGTACAATGAGCCAATAGCTTGAAACTTTAAGATTTACAGCTTCTAAACAACTAGCATCTTGAAATGTCTGGAAAAACTATTACCGTAACTAGCTGGCCATGGGTTGTCTGCCCTGACAACACTGATCCTCTGCTTGTAACCCACAGGAGTCAAAATCATACTCCAATCATGGCCGCACTTTTGTCATCTAAAAAATATTTGTGTTAGCCTGGACCATATAATCCATTAATAAGCCCACCCATAGTGTATGTCACTTGCTTACATTCTACTCATAACATTCTAAGTCTAATGTTCTAGTTCAAACATTTTTATTCAAACATGTTTAAGATCAGTGTTTCATTAGTCACACATGCTTGGGGTCTGTGCTGCTGTAATTAAACAAATGCTGATAAATACAATACACTGTAAAAAATAAGGCCTACATCTACTCAATAAAATTAAGGCAACAGATTACAAGCAATTCAATTAATTAAATGTAACCTAACTTTGTTATTTACCTACACTGGTTAAATGAAATAATTAATTAATATTTAACTAATATAATTGCTTGTAATCTGTTGCCTTAATTTTATCGAGTAGATATGGTGTATCATTTTTTACAGTGTAAAAACAGTCCTAATACAAGCTATGCATATCTTACCTGCCACATTCAGCCTCAGAGCTACATTGATGATGAACATGGAAAGTAAAAAATTCTAAATCAAAAGGCATAATAATGTGTAATTTAATTTGATAGACAGGACAACATTTGAACAGGACAGCTTAACAACAAGTCATGCTATTAAAGGTTACTAGGCAGACCTGTAAGACGGCTGTCTCTCTCTAAATTCATAGTCAGAGAAGGAAATGCAAAGAGACAAACCTGTCCACTGCTGAAAGGTGAAGTATAGCACGCTCTGTGAATAAGCATTGACATCACACTGCAGTGCCAGTTACATGTCATGGATTCTGCTTCGTATTTACTAGAAACCAGGGTCCTGGATATGTCAGGTGCATCCATTATATGCTATCTGAATACTGCCTGTATAAGTGCCTCTATTGCTCCACTAGTTCCACTGTCGGTTAGGCTAGCTCGTATATCTGTTGACGTGAGATACAAATATTATGAACCTCAAAAAATAAATTGTAATTGTGACTATTTTGTCCAACTATAAATCAAATGTTTTGCTTTGTTTTATGATCATTCCTTGATAGTTAATCTGGGTATCTGGCATCACTAATACATTATTTAGTAATGCTGCTAAGCCAGAGAGATGAGAGTGACATCAAAGCTTTAAAACCTGAAAAAGGTGTGAGGGAGGCCCACCAAGGAGATATGCAATGGGACATTCGCTGCTCAAAAGCACCTTGCCCTGGGCTGGCTTTGCAAAGGAGACCAAAAGCTTATCGCAAGGCCAAACCCCCTGAGTGCAAGGGTATGTAAGCGGCACAAGGAAAGCAAACTCTCCCCGTCCTTAGATGCAAATGGGGTACCAGAGAGGTCCACAGCTAGGATCCAATAGGATCTGGACATGATCTTACCTTGAAGCTGTATGTGAGCACAAAGAAACCTGGAAATCTCAGGCCACAAACTTACTGCTGAAGTGATGGAATGTGTGGAGCCCTTATGAGTCTTGAAATTTACCACACAGTATGTCCAGGACCACAGACAGGTCCCACACAGGAGCGCAATATTTCACCGTTGGCCTAAGCCTAGCACTAGGCACACAAACACTGAATAACCAGGGGTGTGCCTCCAGTTTTTCTCCATTAATTCCAAGGTAGCAATTCTGTGAGTTCTTTCAGCAGTCTCTTTAATTTTCTTGCTTCATAAATGTGGCATACAAAATAACAGGGTAACACTTTATTTTGAGAGTCCAAAAAGTGTATCTGTAGATGCTCTACAGATTGTCTGCAGACGATCAACAACATTTTAACAAACTATCTACTAACCCTAATCCTAACCTTAACCCTTCCCCTAGGGGAACCATTACCCTAAAACATATTTTAAACTTACCACTACCCTTAAACTACAAAATTAGTTGCATATCAACAGATAGTTTGTTGATAGTTTATTAATAGTCATATCATCAACAAACTGTCTGTAGGCCACGTACAGATGGAATTTCGGAGTCTCCAAATAAAGTGTAACCAATAACAGTTTTGGTTTAAATTTGCTCTGTTACTTTGAAACAGAATCGATTTCAAATATATAGGGCCATACATTTAAACGACGCAGGTGCTGGACGAGAAATTGACATCTGCGTCGGTCTTAAACTAGCAAAGACACTTGCATTTGGGCTTTGCGCTGCGTTGCGCCCAGTGCTCGAAGTGGGGCGGTACTCACCAGTACGCAGTACCGGCACCTCTACATTTTACTCTTAAGCGTACTGGCACTTTTTCTTGCGTACCGATGCCTCTCGCATGTAGCCAGTACGCAACCACTGACAGAGAAAGTGTCAGTGTCAGAGAGATTGGTAATGATCCTAACGTTACATAAACTACACTACCCAGAGGGCACTACGTGACTTACTTTAGATCTCTTGACGAATCACGTAAAGGCAAGCAGTCAGCCCACCCTATCAAAAGTTCGCTTCTCCACAGACACTAGTTAGAAAATGCTGTCGCCTGACCGTAACTTATTTTTCACTGCTGAAAACCTAGAAAATAAAAAGAAGTGTCTTTTTGAAGTCGTTATGCTAGCCAGGCTTTAGAAAGGTCCTAAAAGAATGCGTGTGCCAGAGGCAGACACGTCAACAGAGGTCCAAGTCCAACCAGAAACATTGGGTACGTTTCATGAGCTTCAAACTAACGTTAATTAAAACCCTTCACAGTCTCCCGACGTTCTAAAGCTTCGCGGTACATGCTTGGTACCTTTGGAAAGAGGAAGATCAGATGAAAAGAGTAACTGGTGTTATCCATGTAGGTTAAATACAGTCGGAGCTATGACGCCGCAAAGTCGGTCATGTTTTATAGACACCTTTTTTCCTAAAGACGTTACACGTTAAAAATAGCTGGGATTTCAAAAACGTATTGAAATATTGTAAGAAATGGGTGCAGCATTTTGATGTTGACTAGTTTGTATGGCCTCCAAACTTTGCACACCAGTCCAGGAGCCCTGGGGGCTTGACAGTATGCATTGAAAAGCCTTATTCGTCATGGTTTCCATGCTTTTACACAAATAAAACATAATATACATATGTTCTTTTTTTGGGATAAATATTTAATAAAACATAATTCAATGATCCAGGATGTTGGATTTAATTAATCCATGTTGTAGCCTTGGGTCTGTTGAGTCCAAAACCATAAGGCGCTTCACTGTAGGTCAAAGTATGTCCTTTCCAGAGGCCAAAAGGTCAACTTTGTGCCAGGCGGACCTAAAACCCCTTATGCTGGATTCACGCCAGGTCCGGCAAACTGGTTGCATTGCGGCGGAAGTCCATTAATTTCAATAGAAAGCAATGTGCACCGCTGCGGCAAATCTACTGGAACTGGCAAAATGTAGATGCGTTGCGGCGGGTGTGTCGCAAGAGTTGAAATAATCCAACTTTTGCAGTGCTTTGCCGTACGGTGCCAGAACCGGAAGTTGATTTACCTCTGAAAAAGAGCTAATATGTCGCTTTCATCTATGGGTGTGTGAGATTGCAAGACAAGCTTTGACAGCTCAGTAGATAGTTTTCGTATTGTCAATTAATACTAAACTGAAAACAGCTCCTGTCAGTTGCCTTGCTGGAGGATGTGGCCAGTTGTATGCAATGTTGCCCACCATCTCGTAGATGCAGAATATTGATTATGATGTTGATTGCAGTGTACAAGTTTGTCTGCATTACGATGCCGTACAGGGATTTTTTGCCGTGTCTCGTGTGAATCCAGCTTTAGACCTTGAAGGTTGATGTGAGTGGAACTGCTAGCATTAATGAGGAGTCTAACAACCTTAATGTTACCTTAGTCAATGACACAAACTTCAACAATAACGTGAGTAACGAAACACATGGATGGCCTGACTGTTGGTCAAGGGACACACACACAACTTTTTTTGTTGTTGTACCAGCAATATCTACAAGTTTAGTTTTTCACTGTAGAAATCTCAAATGTTAATGATTTGTAAATGCAAGAGAGTACCGGCACCTTTTTCTTCACACTTCAAGCACTGGTTGCGCCAGGTGCAAGATAGGGCCCATAGTATTTAAAGTTTAAGTTAGAGTATATCTAAACAAGATTCATTTTGACTTAATTCATCCTTAACAGGTTCTTCAGGGATGTTGAAAATGTCTATTTTATGCATAGAGATGACAGAGAAATAATACTTAATTGTTAAAAAAATCTATTATTTATGGGTTTCAACTAGGCAATATTTTATCGTACATGCCCTGGATCTGTATTAAGTGTCTTAGAACAGGGTTTGCTGCAGGTACCTTAAATGTGATAATTCCAGATGTACATGAATAATGCTAGCACCTGGTTGTCTGAAATATGTACCGGTAGAAGATTCAACTTCATAATACAGAAACACAGAACCCAGGCCTGACATTCAAATTCCTAAATCAGAGGCTCAAGCATACTATTAACAGTTCAATCACTGTTTTCCTTTTAACAGAAGCATTTCTCCCCAGATTCAAATAAGTGTTTATGATGGTTTCACGTGTCCCATGTAAATTAAGTGGCTAGAGCACTGAAATATTCTGTGCTAGCATTCTGATGACTATCATGTGTATTAAAATGCATATATATAATTTTCCATCACATGACAGATAAATGTATTCAGTGATGCCCATAAATGGCATCAATCTTCTGGGTCTGGAATGCCAGATGTCAACAGACCTGTTGGTGTGACAGAAAAGTGTTACATCTTCACTGTGATAAGAAACAGGACAAGCATGATAAGTAAGTCCATGACAAGCATGACTAGAAACGCAATGACATCATAAATAACATTAAAAAAAATGTAGGCTGAGAATTTTATTGGCCAATTGTAGAATATCTTACGTGAACAAGGTTCCGGCTGTGTCACGATTGGAGCCCAATATTATTCTAATTCTTCATTCAAAAACATTATTGGATAAATGTTTGTTTAAGCATGGCAATTCCCCCTAAAACTCAAAACAAAATATAGAAAGATGCATGAATAACAGTACAATAACAGAAATGGGGGGAAATCATTACAATGGGTAAAACTACGGGATACCATACTTGGTCTACAGTCAATAAAACATTTGTTGTAGGCTATTGCAGGCATTTCCTGGTCTAATATCCACGTCAGATATTTGAAGGTCATATATCAGGTTAAATTGATTTAAGAAAAAACAGTGCATAGTTCTTGTGTTCCTTCCACTACCACACCAACAGTTTGACATGTACTTCCCTTGAAGTTCAATCACCCTGCGGTTCCCTAGCTGTGCTGCAGTTTTCTCCCTATTGTCAGGGAGAGAGATCCTGCTGCCAAGCCCAGCTCAGCCTGCTTCGGTACCCAAGTTGGCTGGACATGATGAATGTGAACAATCACACCTGACCATCAATGAGGCTGCTCCCACGGCAACAGCACAAAGAACATGATTACCAGGGGGGTGGGTGAAAGATTGCCTCGTTTATGTTTTTATATATTTATTTACCATTTACAACCCCCCTTGCTCCATCCCCCATCCATCCATTTATATATAGTAAAAGCTTTTTACTCAGGGTCACCAAGAGTTTTTGGGGGTTGTGAGATATGCCAGTACTGTAAGAATTATATTATTGCGTGAAATTATGAGCTAAATTTGGCAAAACCTTAAATTGAACTTGGACAATTTTGAAGTAATTATTTTATGGATGGAACACAATTATCTATAACAGAATGTTAATGTAGCATTTTCTAGATAAACAACAAAAAAAACACTGTATCATGACCTATTAAACCTTTCATGTTAAGGCAGGTGTACTCCCTTATAAATTTCAGTAGGAAAACAATAACTGGCTGAATTATCTGAATAAAAAGCACTGAGCTTTTGAAAAAAAGCATGCATTTAGGTTTATACGAGTTAAGAAATAATTGGAGATTACAGAATGTGTGTGTTATCTTTTCTGTTCAAGGGTAGTTAGCACTGTGTCCATTAAGGGACCAGGTGTATACAGAATACTGTCATCTACAATGGTGAATGACAGTCACTGGCAGCGAGACCAAGATAATAGATTTACAGAAAATAGTATATAATGTGGGCCCAATAATCGAACCCTGTGGGACACCCATAGAAACAACCAATGTTCCAGAAGGTAAGCCCTCAGATTTGACTCATTGCACCTGATGAGAGAAGTAGTTATTAAACCAAGCAAAGCGGTCTTCCGAGTCAGTCTTGTCATTTGGTGATTTACAGGCTTTGGCATAAAGAAAAGATCTAGTATTTCCTATCGATGTCATTTTTTATGTTGTTTAGTTCTTCCAGCATGTTGCACTCCATGGAGTGTGGCTGCCACATTGTGGTAGAGACTGGGGACGAGAGTGAGCATTTTGCCAATTGGGCACAGCTGCTCACGATTTTTTTCTGATTAGGACTTATAAGGCTCCATTACAGACAACAAGAGTGTCGATCATTGTTTCTGTTTGCATGTGTTATACTGCTGGTATGTATGTCCTATGTTTATTGTTGTCAGTGTGGATATAGTAATACTTTCCAACCTTGCATGTGTTTCCATCTTTGTTTCCCACTTGACCGCAATACAATGTCAATTCATTTATATAGCACATTTAAAACAATCACAGTTGACCAAAGTGCTGTAAATGATAGGAAAAAAATACATGAATAGGCAAATATGAACATTAATAACAAAATAAAGAACAGAAAACGGTACAAAAAACAGAAACAGCATCACAAGCTCCACCCACCAAACCAGAAGCTCCACCCACCATGCCAGAGCCTGAGTCTCTGCTAGAGACTCCGCCCCTCACTCTTGATCCTGAAGCTTTGTCCTCCACGCCTGAGGCTTCACCCCCTGTGCCAGAACCTGGGGCCACACGTACACCAGAGCTGCCCAGGAGGTCCCACCTGCTCCCCTATCTACTCTGACACTTCTTTCATCACCTATCTATTTTGTGGAGAATATGGAGGCTGGGATCGGTCAAAGGGAGCACCCAAGGTACCTCAAGGGCCACTCAAGAAGGCAGATAATGGCTAGACTGACCCCGACTGGTCCCAGCAACAGGAGCCACTTTCAGCTTGGCAGGTGGCGATCCCTCCAGTCCCAACGATTGCAGCAGTCTTCCTGGGCCGAAAGTGGAGCAGATCACCACCGGGCCAGGAGACGGCCCCGGTGCCACAGGACAGGCCTCTTGACCCCCCTACACTGGGATGGCAAGGGAGTTGCTATTTGCAGGGTAAGCCCTCGAAGTGGATCTGCCAGGTCAGCGGGCACTACAGCACTCTCCTGGCACCTCGCCGGGAAAGAGATGGAGTTACTGGCCGGACAATTTTATTTTTGTTTGGTGTTGCTTGCGGTGCCTTGCGGATGCACCCCTTGGAGGGGGGTGCTGTCACTCTCCATTGAGCATGGCTACCACACTGTGGTAGAGACTGGAAAAGAGTGTCAGCAGTTTGCCAATTAGTCACAGCTGCTCACAATTTATTATGATTAGGACTTATAAGGTTCCATTGCCGACAACAGTAGTGTCAGTATTGTTTCTGTTTGAAAGTGTTATGCTGCTGGTATGTATTTTCTACATTTATTGTTTTAATTTTTTGTTATAGTGCTCAGTAAAATAATAGTTTCTGACCTCATATCTGTTTACATATCCATTTCACACTCCACCGCATTAAAAAGGACACCTGGCCAGCACTGATTGCACAGCAGAGCAAGTACAGTGAAAGTCAAAATGGCTGATTATCTGTTTCTTTACCTGTCTTTAGAACACTAATGATAGGCTGGGCAGAATAGAAATCTGTCCAAAACATTTTGGGTCTAATGTGTCACTCCCTTGAAAAACAATTTGCAGCTTTTCAATATCTGGGGATTCTGGACAAAGAAAGGTTAAGCAGTCAAGTAATAGGGGTTGAAAGTAGCTGCAGTTTCAATAAGAAATGGCCCATATCATCTAGCCCAGCTGATATGTAAAGGTCCACATTTTGGAGCTCCTTCACTACAGTATTTCCTACTCTGAGTGCAGTAGGCAACTGGAAAGATAGCTTTTTATTTTCTATTGACTCAGACCTTTTTAGGAATTAAAGCTAGAATTATATATTTTCTGACCATGTACAATGGTTTCCATCTTCTCTAAAGAATTGTCAATCATTCAACATGAGATGTTGCAACAAATATGTCTCTGATTATTGCTAACTAGTTCGGTGTTTCCTAGTAAATTCTATTGTTTTTGTTTTGTCTTTGCATTACTGAAATTAGTTCGGAAGTATGGTCTGCATGTGGAACAATCTTAACTCCATGCACTTGGAACACCATCTGGATTCTTTATGAATATACAGTACGTTTGATTAATTAATCCACTGCTAACCTCATTTAGCTGACTAGCCAAGTGTATATGTAGGGTTATGTAATTAATAACAATAATTATTTCAGATGGCTCAGTGGTTAGGGACTTATTTCGTTGTGTTCTTGGGCAAGGCACTTATCCCTAATTTACTCCAGGGGAATGTCCCAGTACTTACTCTAAGTCACTCTGGATAAGAGTGTCTGCAAAAATGACTCAAATGTGAAATCAGTATAATGGGACCTACTTGTTCTACAGTATGTGGCAAAGTAACATGTCAACCGAGGGTGCAGAGGGGTACAATAATTTCAGAAAATAACAACACTCTCACTAAACATATCTGTCTTATATAGCAGAAAAATATATGGATATTATGTTAGCATCTGTTTTTTAAGCACATTAACACACAACAGACATCATGCCTTCTCACACCGTTGAGGTTTGCAGTTATATTCTGGACATGCACAGTCGGTAATTTTGTAACAATTGCCACGTGTGGTTTGATTAGACCCATATAGAAAATAAATATTTTTGCGATGCAAAATGTACAGTTTGTAAAATATAATTTAAATATACTGTATGTCAAATACATTTCACTTTTCTTAAAATATATTTTACATACAAAAATGTATTTTGTATTTTGTTTTTATTTTTCATGTATTTGAAAATGTATAAATACATTTCAGTGTGGTCCAAATGTAATTGAGCTTTTATTTAGAAATGTATTTAAAAAAGTATAGATTTTGTCCAAATGTGATTCACATTCAATTCAGAAATGTATGAAAATGTGAAGGATGCAATGCCCAGCCAACTAACACTAACTGTGTGCACGCCCAAGAGGGATGTAATCCTTGGCAGCGCGCAGACCACCAGCTTGCGCTTGAAACTACTGTTACATTCAAGACGCAGAAGGCAGGCAAAATGGATTTGTTTTAAAGTTCTGTCAGCGAACTCCGGCATTGCTTGTAAAAAAAATCCCCCAAAACAAAAAGGTTATTGGAAAAGCCGTGTTCAAAACGGTAAAGTAAAAATAATATTCCAGTTATGTAGCTAACCACTTAATAAGCTAGATAATAATAATAATAACTTAATTTTTATATAGCACCTTCTCAAGGTGCTTTACATAACAGAACAAATACATTTAAAATACAACACACACAAGGAAGAAATCCACACAAACAAGTAAGAAATCAACACACACAAGGAAAAAAATCAGTTGATCAATTGACCTATCGCCGGCCCCTCCCCCAAAACTGCCATTGTCCAATCACACATCATAGCAACCGTAACAATGTGAGCAGGTCCGACAAAAATTGACTCCAAGCAGGACGGTAAAGCAGTGCGCCAACGGCGTTTGTAAATCGGACATTAGATACCCCGAGAGATTGTCTGGAGGAGATGTGTTCTTTCCCTTCCCAA
>JACXGM010037955.1:0-10960 GCA_016801145.1 Umbra pygmaea
TATATACAAAATGGAGTGAGCAGGTGTGGTGAATCATGATAATTGAGTCTGGGTATGGGAACTGTAGTTCTTTGGAGGTATGACTAGGGAAGCTGTAGTCCACAGGAAGTAGAACTGATGAATGGGAATTGTAGTTCTGAGCGGGATGGAATGGGGAAGTGGCAGTGTCCAGGGAAGGGGAACTGGGAATCGTTACAGATTTGATTACCTTCTTAGTTTGGGTCATTGAATTCAGTATGGCAAAGTAGTTACTTAAATCAGTTAAGACAGTCCACGGCCTTCGAAGGATGCAGCCTTCACATTGAGACACAGCTTATGTTTTGACGGATGATTTTTAGGGAAGAATAGCACTCCCGCTTGCTCCCTAAAGTATTGGGACACCCTACCCCTTCACAAGAATGTGCAAAATCTAGGGTAAGGGCAGAAATCTAGGAGAAGGGGAGGTATTGGAACAGGGCCTAAAGCTGCACTGTGTAACTTCTATTAATTTGTCCTGTTGGCCCGAATTATACGTAGTGTTTTTACAATTTTCTATATATGTTTTTACTGAACACAATATAACCAATTTCCGAAAATACAAATATTTAATTTGGATCCAATGTGCTAGTTCTACTTTCCTAAAACATAATTTTCATATCTTTTAGTTTTCAAAAAAGTTACATAGTGCAGGTTTAAGAAGTAAACTGAGGTAGAGGGAAACTCGTCCTCCGACGCACATTCACATATCAACCAGCCACTTAAGTTCTTCCATGGTTCCCAACTTTGGGACTTTGGCTGGCGTGAGACTCTGTAAAATCTCAGAGTGCTCGCGCGGAGAACACTTTTGGTAACCCTAACCCTAATTTCAGAAATGTCAGTCCTTGTTTACTTAGTATAAACCCAGATTAATGCAAAAAAATAGAATGGAAAGGATTATTTTTTTTAATGCTGAAAGCGTGAGAGTCATGCCAGATTCTTGAGAGTTGGCAACCCTGTCTTAGCACATTGCTTCGTAACCACTGAGTTTCCCCTGGCACACTGGAGTTGTTAGAACGTGACTAGACAATGAAACCAGACTAACATCCTCCCATCTATCTTATCACCAGAATTTGCAGAGGAGTAAAAACCCAGCCAATTACAGTGAGGTGGTGGAGACCTTGTTCCAGGTCATCCCTGATGTTGACTACAAGGATGGTGGCCCTGAAGGCTGTAGGACCTGTGCTGTGGTGGGGAACTCTGGGAACCTTAAGGGTTCCCACTACGGAGCCCTCATCGACTCCAGTGACTTCATCATCAGGTAGGTCAAATTAAAATGTGTTGAGGGCACACATGCAGTAATCCCTCTATTCAAAGGGGGGAAAGTTTAGACCCAAATTGCTACCAACCAATCTCCATCCTGCCCTGCCTTTCTAAAATCTTCGAAACCCTTATTAATAAACAAATTATCCACTATTTCGAATCTCACCACAGCCTCACTGAGATGCAATCTGCTTTCCAAGCCGGTCGTGGGTGCACCTCAGCCACCCTCAAGGTCCTAAATGACATCATAACCGCTATCGACCATAGACACTACTGTGCAGCAGTCTTCATTGACCTGGCCAAGGCTTTTGATTCTGTCAATCACATTGATATATTAAAGAACCTGGGTTTTTCTACTGACTGCCTAGCCTGGTTCGAAAATTATTTCTCAGACAAATTTCAGTGTGTCAAGTCAGAGGGCCTACTCTCCAGACCTCTGGCTGTCTCTATGGGGGTGCCTCAGGGTTCAATTCTCGGGCCGACTCTATTTTCTGTATACATCAATGATGTTGCTCTTGCTACAGGTGACTCTATGATTCACCTATATGCAGATGAAACCATTCTTTATACATCTGGCCCGACGTTGGACTCTGTGTTAAAAAAACCTTCAAGTAAGCTTTAATAACATACAACATTCCTTCCGTTGTCTCCAACTACTTTTAAATCCTAGTAAAACGAAATGTATGCTCTTCAAACGATCACACATTGCACCCGCCTGCCCACCAAATATCACCACACTTGACGAGTCTGTGCTGGAATATGTAGACCACTACAAATACCTAGGTATCTGGTTAGACACTTCACTCTCTTTCCAGACCCACATCAACAAGCTCCAATCAAAAATTAAGTCCAGAATTTGCTTCCTGTTTCGTAATAAAGCCTCATTCACCTTTCCAGCAAAACTTGCCCTTGTTAAAATGACCATCTTTCCGATACTAGACTTTGGTGATGTAATTTACAGATCTGCATCAAACTCTCTACTTCGAAAATTAGATGTTGTGTACCACAGCGCCATCCGTTTTATCACGAATGCTCCATATAACACCCACCACTGCAGTCTCTATACACTAATTGGCTGGCCTTCACTACACACCCGGCGTCAAACACACTGGTATTATCTAATCTACAAGTGTCTCCTTGGCAAAACCCCACCTTACCTCAGATCATTAATCTCCAGAGCAACACCCTCTCTCAATCTGCGTTCAAGCAGGTTTATAACTCTGGTTGCCACTAAAGCCCGCACCTCCTTTGGCCGCTTCTCCTTCCAGTTCTCTGCTGCTAATGATTGGAATTTTCTACAAAAATCCCATAAGCTTGATTCTATTGTCCTACTAACACCCTTCAAAGCACTACTAACCAATCTACTGTCAGATTACTGCACATGTTAATCCCACCCATCCCTCTTCTGTCGTCATGCACTTTGCACAATCTGACCAGCATAGCTGTCTCTGTATATTTTGCACACTCCACCTCCCACAGTCCCGGTCATTATGCAACTTACCATAGTGTTATTTACGCACAGCCACTTTGTACCTCAACATTTGTACCCATCTACCTCAGCCCCTTCTCTGCATTTTTTTCTTCTTATAACTGTCTGTATTGTACAGCGCCAAGCAACTGTATTCACCAACCATCTACCTCCTTGTATCGACATCTGTTGCACTACTTGTACAAATGCCTTATTGTTTGACCTGCTCACTGTATTATTTATTGTACATTCACTGTTTTATTCTCTGTTTTTACTATTTATTGTGCACACGTTGTCTTGTAATTTTATGTGTAACTTCTTGTTGTCTGTACCTCAACGCTTTTATCTTGGCCAGGTTGCCATCTCAAATGAGAGAATGTTCTCAACGTGCCCACCTGGTTAAATAAAGGTTAAATAAAAAAAATAAAAAATAAACTTGCAGGGCAGTCCAGTGGAGAACTTTGACCACTTTTAAATATTCAAGTATGAGGGACTTACATACAGGTTAAGAAATTAATGTGCTACATTGTTTAATTTCCTTCACTGACTTCAAAGGATGTCTAAAACTATGATCAACATTTAAAGTTGACCTATAGTAATTGCGGTCAGCTTGCAATTATAATGAATTGTAATGTGGCGTCGAAGGTGCAGTGATAAATGGAGACAGTTGTGAAGGTTGAAGAAAATCAAACAGTGTTTAATTCCGAAAGCACACTTAATTAAAATAAATGAGATTTAAGGAGCAAAACACTATATACATATACACAGTCACTTATACCTAAAGCAAACGAACAATATAACCAAACGAAACACACACTGGACAAAAGTACTGAAGGAGAATGTACTGAGGAGGAGGGACCGCAGGTCTATTAGCGTACCAAAACATCTGGGTTGAGGAGGACGCTAGCTAGCTAGTGCGCCCAGTAGGCAGAGTGTGGAGGGGATGTGCCGTTAGCCAGCTAGGGTCTCCTTGTCCTCCACACCTGCCACTTCCTCCTCACACTGGTCCAATTTCTCCTCATCAGGCCCTCTGCAGCTCCTCCCCACCATCGTTATCTGAAGACCAGAGCCCCGAGTACTCCTAGCCCTCTCACAAAAAATGGTTAGGGGAAGGAGGGTAAACATTCCTAGTCTCCCAGCCCATCATTGGCAGGGGATAACCAGCACATGCCAGCAGCTGGAAGTTCTCCTCCCTCTTCAGTCTGGTACCAGCTCCATCAGACCCACTGGGCTCTCCCACCACCTGGTAGGGGAATCCAAAAGGGCTATATCCCACATCGAAATACCCCGACACTCCTTCCTCGCTCAGTGCCAGTTATCTCCTTTTTCTTGTGCCGTTCCTCCTTTTCGGCTGTTTCCTATACATTTCACAGTTATTCATTCTGTAACATGGCATCGAAGTGTAAGTAATAAATAGAGACAGATGGGAAGGTTGAAGAAAATCAAATGGTGTTAAATTCCGAAAAAACACCCTTAACGAAAATAAATAAGCAGCAAAACACTATATACAGGTAGACACAGCCAATACACCTAACACAAACGTACAATATAACAATGAATCAGCCAAAACACACACAGGACTCAAATACATGTACTAATGATTGAATGGTATCAGCTGGGCCTTGTTGACTGTAATGGAAGGTGATCATGTTGACAATTATGAATGACGAAACCAGTCCGTGAGACAACGGACTTATGAAACAGGGTTTGTGGATCCTGGAGCCACCACCCTGTCACAGCCAGGAGGGAGCAACCGTGACAGGAATATAATATTTGTACATTAATATTCAATCCTGCCCTTAGTATAGAAAAAATGTACTGTTACTTTTTTCAAATAATTTATTTTCATTATGACCTTTGATAAATAAGAGCAAAAACAGATTCATGATATTAACAACATAGGTAATAAACTATATTGTCATTGTCCAAATTTTGAAAATATTGTCCTGTATTTGTGATTTAAAGGAATCAACTAAATTGACTAAAGTTTTTCTAAGTATAGCTACTTTTATTTCACAAATAAATCATTGTCAACATTTCTGACAAAGCTTGTTTTTAGTTCCTTGTGCACCTTCGTCTAGGCAGTTAATGTTTTCGATACCTTTTTATAAAATCTGCTAAAACATCAGAGGGGCTCTTTGATAATTCCTCCAAACTAAATCATTCCAATCTTTGAGACCTTATGTCCCAGACTGCTTCTTCCATTTAAACCAGATGTTTTAAATGTTTCCATCCTAGAATTGCAACTCATGACTTCACCAGTCTCAAAATTAATCCTGAATAGAATTCCTCACAAGAGCACAAAGTTGGACTGCATGTAAGAAATATGGCAGAAGAATGGTCCAAAAAGTTAAGAGACGAGCTCATCGCACTTCCCAAACAAGGAAAAGCATACAAAAAGATAGCGAAGGCACTGAATGTTCCTAGAGAACCCCTTCCCAGACAAACCCTTGCAATGAGACCAAAGTCTACATTTCTGGTGGTGTAGAACCTTTTGCACATAGAGACAGTATATCTCACAACTCTGGAAGGAAGTATATATAACTCTGGAAGAAAGTTAAAAGACCACTGCAATATCACTGGTTTTACTATATGTTTTGTGTATACCAACGTGATCACGATTCATTATAGATTGGGGGCAAGCACGTCTTCACCAGAATTGTACTCTTTATTGACACCAGAAGAATGAACTGGAAAAGAAACAATGAACCACACTATGCAGACACACAGAAAAAAAAAAACCTTACTAATGAGGGAAGGGTGTGCAGGTGAGGACTAAGCAACAGAACTGATAACCAAAACATGCGATGGGATCATGTGATACAAAGAGCAGGAAAACAGAACCAAAACAAAACACACAGGGGAGAAACCACCACGAAGGGACATATAGAACAATCATAGACCCTAGAGACACTGTGACAGAACCCCCCTCCTAAGCAGCGACACCCGGTGCGACAACTCCACAGACATAAACACCAAAAAAACTATACGGAGACCCCATAGGCGGACGGCAAGAGAGCCCGGTGGGGGCCAGGCAGCAGGAGCCACTGGGGGTGGCCAGGCAGCAGGGGACACCGGGGGGTCAGGCAGCAGGGGACACCGGGGGGCCAGGCAGCAGGGGACACCGGGGGTGGCCAGGCAGCAGGGGGCAGTGGCAGAGGCCAGGCGGGCACTGGGACAAACAGTTCAGGGGGCCCTGGGACAAGCAGAGCATTAGGGTCTGGGTCAGAAGTGTAGGGGGCCCTGGAAACAACGGAGCAGGGGGACCTGTCATCACCGTAGCAAGTGGCCCTGTCATCACCATAGCAGGGGGCCCTGTCGTGAGCGTAGCGGGGGCTCTGTCGTGAGCGTAGCAGGGGGCCCTGTCATGAGCGTAGCAGGGGGCCCTGTCGTGAGTGTAGCAGGGATCCCTGTAGTGAGCGTAGCAAGGGGCCCTGTAGTAAGCGGAGCAGAAAGCTGTAGGTCCTCCATTGCCGCGTCATCTCCAAATTCAGGAAGCGGAGGCAAAAACCGGTCCTCCAGGTCCCGGCTAGCCTGGAGCTCCAGAGCTGGATGAGGCGGACCTGGGGCCGGCTGAAACGGGACCTGGAGCCTGCTGAGGCGAGGCCTGATGTGGAGCCAGCTGAGACAGGGCCTGACGTGGAGCTGGCTGTGGTGGGGCCTATCGTGGAGCCGGCTGAGGAGAGATGGCCATCTTGGTAAGGTTGGCTGCCATCTTGTGAGGGTCGGCGGCCATCTTGGGAGGGTCGGAGGCCATCTTGGGATGCGTAGGCGGCCATCTTGGGATGAGTGTCGGACATCCTGGGACGAGTGGCGGCCATATTGGGACGAGTAGTGGCCATCTTGGGACGAGTGACCCTAGCACCCAGACGGGGAGCCCTAGTACGTGGGCTAACACACTGGACCTAGGCTCTAGGGGCTACGACGGGAGACATGTCAGCCATTGTGCATCGAGCGGAGGCCTTCTTGGGCTTTTGGGGAGTCAGCTGAGGTGGTATACACCAAATAGCCCTCTGAGCTAGCTCAGTGGGGAGATCCCACTCCTCCTCCTCTTGATCCACAGAGAAACAATCCTCATCCTCCTCTGAACTGTGCACAATGCCATAGCCCCTCCCCAAAAAATACATAGGGAGAACCCAGTCCTCCGCTTCCTCCTCCAAAGAGAAATGCTCCTCATCCGAACTGTGCACTTCCCATTTTGAAGCAAGTCGTACCCGCTCTGCAGGCTGCTCTCTCTCCATTGGAAAAGTGAGCGGGTGAGCAGCCCGTGCATCTCCCTTCTGGGTCTCGGTCCGACGTTGCAGTTGGTCATTCTATCAGAGCGAATCACAGGACAGGCAACTGGTATCCCTGTACAACCACCCCGTCGAAGCATCGGTGGTTATATGTTTATAGCCCTTGTTGTTTTATAGATACACTCCATTAGATTTGGGCATGTTTTTATTTTCTAAACACTAGAAAAAACGCCTAGGGATGAAGAGGTTAAGGGGAGCTGGTTCAAGGGTACAGCCATCTGTGTTTAATGTTCATGCATTGGGAGAAGACCTTCGACATGGTGCAACTTCTGAAAAACAAGGGACACAAAGATTCTTTTGAGTACACAGTTTTTTACCATACATATCAGAATTTCTAATCAATTACTTTTGTAATTTTTTTATTTAACCTTTATTTAACCAGGTGGGCACGTTGACAACATTTTCTCATTTGAGACAGCGACCTGGCCAAGATAAAAGCATCGAGGTACAGACAACAAGAAGTTACACATAAAATTGCAAGACAAGTAGTACGCAATAAATAGTAAAAACAGAGAATAAAACAGTGAATGTATAATAAGTAATACAGTGTGCAGGTCAAACAATAAGGCATTTGTAGTAGTGCAACAGATGTCGATATAAGGAGGTAGATGATTGGTGATTCCAGTCGCTTGGCGCTGTACAATACAGACAGTTAGAATAAGAAAAAATGAAGAGTAGGGGCTGAGGTACATGGGTACAATTATTAAGGTACAAAGTGGCTGTGCATAAATAACACTATGGTAAGTGGCATAAAAGTGTGCAAAATATACAGACAGCTATGCTGGTTAGAAGTGCATAGTGCATAATTATATAGGAGGGTTAGGTGGGATTAACATGTGCAGTGGTCTGACAGTAGATTTGTTAGTAGTGCTTTGAACAACATCAAACCTGCAGCAAGAGCAACATCATTGATGAATACAGAAAATAGAGTTGGCCCGAGAATGGAACCCTGAGGCACCCCCATAGAGACAGCCTATGGGGGTGCCTGGAGATTAGGCCCTCAGGTCTGGAGATTAGGCCCTCTGACTTGACACACTGAAATCTGTCTGAGAAATAATTTGCGAACCAGGCTAGGCAGTCAGTAGAAAAACCCAGGTTCTTTAATCTATCAATGAGGATGATGTGATTGACAGAATCAAAAGCCTTGCCAGGTCAATGAAGACTGCTGCACAGTAGTGTCTACGGTCGATAGCGGTTATGATGTCATTTAGGACCTTGAGTGTGGCTGAGGTGCACCCACGACTGGCTCTGAAACCAAATTGTATGACAGTGAGGCTGTGATGCGATTCGAAATTGTGGATAATTTGTTTATTAATAAGGGTTTCAAAGATTTTAGAGAGGCAGGGCAGGAATGAGATTGGTCGGTAGCAATTTGGGTCTAAACTGTCCCCCCCTTTGAATAGAGGGATTACTGCAGCATCTTTCCAGTCTTTAGGGATCTCTGACGAATCAAAGGAAAGGTTGAAAAGGCTGGTGATGGGAGTAGCGATAATTACCGCAGACAGTTTTAGGAAGAAGGGGTCCAGATTGTCTAGTCCAGTAGATTTGAAGAGGTCAAGATGTTGCAGCTCCCTGAGAACATCGGCTGTCTGGACACGGGTAAAGGAGAAACGAGAAATGACAAGTGCTCCAGTCCCTGCTGCAGAGAAATAACCCCATAACATGATATTACCACCTCCATGCTTTACTGTAGGAATGGTGTTATGTAGATGGTGAGCCGTATTGGATTTTCACCTGACATATTGCTTGGCGTTGAGGCCATACAATTCCAATTTAGTCTCATCTGACCATAACACCTTTTTCCATGTGGCCTTAGAATCTTCAAGGTGCGTTTTGGCAAAGCTCAGTCATGACTGCATGTGCTCTTTCTTGAGGAGTGGCTTGTTTCTTGCAACCCTCCCATACAAGCCACATTTGTGGAGAATTTGTGATACTGTTGTCACATGCACACAATGACCACTCTTTGTCATGAATTCCTGCAACTGCTTCAGAGTTGCTGTAGGCCTCTTTGTAGCTTTCCTGACCAGTTTTCTTCCTGGCTCTTTCATCCAGTTTGGAGCGACGTCCTGACACAGGGAGGGTCTGTGTTGTACCCAGGCGCGGTTCTAGCGGGGTGGCACACACGTTCGCCTGGCAAAACTATATTATTTCAAAAACACAAACTCTGATTTGTCCATTCAGAATAATAGTGCTTGTTTTAATTCATTGCAATAATCATTTTGAATTCATTGCAAAAACAAACATGTAACATGTTTTCAATTACGACATTTCATTAAAAACAATAACGAATATGTTGTACACAGAATTTGATGGAATATGTTAGTGTCTTGTGAAAACATGATACATTTGTAAAACATTCGCTAGTGTAGGCCTATGTTGTATCCAACAACAGACTAATTTTAGCAACACATGAACCCACCAACTATCTATGCAATGATTATTGTCATGAATTTCGAGCGCTATTGTTTTGAAAGGAAGAATCAGAGTTTGTGCTGCCGACATAATATGGTGTTGCCAGGCAAACGTGTGTGCCACTCCGCTAGAACCGCGCCTGGTTGTACCAAATACATTCCACTTCTTAATAATGGACTTCACTGTGCTTCTGTGCACTGATAAAGCCTTTGAAATGTTTTTGTATCCCTCGCCTTTCCACAACTATATCCCGTAGATCTTTTGACAATGCCTTGCCACCCATAGTTGATTGTTGTCTTCAGTTGCACTACCAAGGACTGAAATGCTTCAGGAAAAGCTTGTTTCATGCTGAGCTAATCAAAATGACCACAGCTGATTACAGTTGAAAGTCAATTGGCTTTGTGTGCTATAGAGAAGGTGATTAACTACACCTGGTTGGGTTTACAAGTCATTTCTGGGAGGGGGTGATTCTTTTCCAACTCAGTGATCCTGTTTTTTAATTTGTAATTTATTTTTTCTGACAAGTTGGTATTATGTCTTTCACTTGGATGTTATGAGTTGTACATACAGCTGAATGAAATAAAACTGTGTCTCTTCGTTTTCATTTCAGGCTGCAAAGCAACAAAATGTGATTATTTTACAGGGGGATGATTCGTTTCTATACCCACTGTACACAATACCCTCCTTTTATCACTATCTAATATTTCAACCCAAGTGAATCTTGTTAGCCTGTAACACTGCGTGACGCCCCACCGTGAATTGTTGGGTGTCCTTGCTAATCGGGGCCGCAGGTCCTTCCAATGCCCATTCCCCAAATTCTGTGTTTCTCTTTCACGGGCTGGAAAGCTAGCTAGACCAGGCAGTCGACAAAAGGCCTCTTATTTCCTCCACTCCTCCAGGAGATAACATAACAATTAGACAACATATAACATCTAACATAACAATTAGACAACAAATAACATCTAACATAACAATTAGAAAACATTTGACATTTAACATAACAATTACACAACATATAACATAACAATTAGACAACATATAACATTTAACATAACAATTAGACAACATATAACGTTTAACATAGCAATTAGACAACAAATAACATCTAATATAACAATTAGAAAACATATAACATTTAACATAACAATTAGACAACATATAACATTTAACATAACAATTAGACAACATACAGTTCCTTCTCAAGAAATTAGCATATTGTGATAAAGTTCATTATTTTCCATAATGTAATGATAAAAATTAAACTTTCATATATTTTAAATTCATTGCACACCAACTTAAATATTTCAGGTCATTTTTTGTTTTAATACTGATGATTTTGGCATACAGCTCATGAAAACCCAAAATTCCTATCTCAAAGAATTAGCATATCATGAAAAGGGTCTCTAAACGAGCTATTAACCTAATCATCTGAATCAACTAATTAACTCTAAACACCTGCAAAAGATTCCTGAGGCTTTTAAAAACTCCCAGCCTGTTTCATTACTCA
>JACXGM010037956.1:0-10961 GCA_016801145.1 Umbra pygmaea
CAAGATGGCTGCTCCCAGCCCCAGTTCCAAGATGGCTGCTCCCAGCCCCAGTTCCAAGATGGCTGCTCCCAGCCCCAGTTCCAAGATGGCTGCTCCCAGCCCCAGTTCCAAGATGGCTGCTCCCAGCCCTAATTCCAAGATGGCTGCTCCCAGCTCCAGTTCCAAGATGGCTACCAGCCCCAGTTCCAAGATGGCTACCAGCCCCAGTTCCAAGATGGCTACCAGCCCCAGTTCCAAGATTGCCAATCCCAAGATGGCCACCGGCCTCAGTTCTAAGATGGCTACCAGCCCCAGTTCCAAGATGGCCGATCCCAAGATGGCCACCAACCTCAGTTCCAAGAGGGACTACATCTTCACTGTGTTAAAGAAAGAACCAGAAGTGGATGGGGACTATCGGGAGTAGATGACCCAAGGAGGCCATGCAATCAGTGACTATCCAGACCTGGTTAGCCAGTTCTTTTCGTGGAGGGCCGGTTTTAGGTCTCCACCACGTCCAGTCCACCAGAGGTCTCCAACATGCCCAGTCCACCAAAGGTCTCCACCACACCCAGTCCAGCAGAGGTCGCCCAACTTCTCCGACCAGCAGAGGTCGCCCAACTTCTCCGACCAGCAGAGGTCGCCCAAGTTCTCCGACCAGCAGGGGTCGCCCAAGTTCTCCGACCAGCAGGGGTCGCCCAAGTCTCTCGGCCACAAGAGGCCGCAGTTCCCGCTCCTCGGCCACAAGAGGCCGCAGTTCCCGCTCCTCGGCCATAAAAGGCCGCAGTTCCCGCTCCTCGGCCACAAGAGGCCGCAGTTCCCGCTCCTTGGCCACAAGAGGCCGCAGTTCCTGCAGTTCCCGCAGTTCCCACTCCTCGGCCACAAGAGGCCGCAGTTCCCGCTTCCGGCCACAAGAGGCCGCTCCCGCTCAAGCCTCCCAGCCAACAGAGGTCCCTACCCATTCTTGAACACCAGAGGTCGCTCCCGCTCCCCAGTCTCGGCCACCAGAGGTCGCTCCCGCTCCCCAGTCTCGGCCACCAGAGGTCGCTCCCCCTGTCCCTGTGCCAGCGTCTGCCACTGTCCCCGTGCTAGCGTCTGCCCCTGTCCTCGTGCCAGCGTCTGCCCCTGTCCCGTGCCAGCGTCTGCCCCTGTCCCCGTGCCAGTTCCTGCTCCTGTCCTCGTGCCAGTTCCTGCCCTAGGCCCCGCTCCGGTGCTTGTCCCTGGGCTTGCGGTTGCCCCGGTCTCTGTGCCCCTCTCTGTGTCTGTCTGTTTGTCTGTGTCTGTCTGTGCAGTGTCCTTCCAGGTTCCTGTGTTTGATGTGGTTCCGGTGCCTGGTCCGCCTTTGCCTCGGCCCTCGAAGCCCCCTCCAGCCTGGCCGCCTCCCGCGGGGCCATTGACTCCGCCTTTGTCTGCTGCTGCTGCCTCCATTCTCCGGGCCACCGTTGCTGCTTCGTCCCTCCGGTCCGCTGCTGCTGCCTCTGGCCCGCCGTTGCTGCTTCGTCCCTCCAGTCCGCTGCTGCTGCCTTCACCCTCCTGCGTGGTCACTGTTTGGCGCCTCAGGAGCTGCGCCTTGGGGGGGGGATTCTGTTATGTTCCCCAGTTCCTCTTCCCTAAGAACTACATCTTCCCCTTCCAAGATTGATCAGAACTACAATTCCCATAACTCGGACTCAATCACCCAAATTCCATTCACCTGCTCTCACCTGGTCTGTATATGAGCCACACACACACCATTGCCTCTTCGCAAGGTATTGTAAGTAAGTCATTTTTCTTCCTACTGAGCATTCTCTTCTTGGATTGTTATTCTGGCCTGACCTTTGCATTGTTTACCCTGTATTGTGTTTTTGGAATATCCTCTGTACCTTTGCCTATAGTCTTGGATTGTTATTCTGACCTGACCCGTGCATGGATTATCCATTATTGTGATTTATATTATTCTCTTTTCCTCCGCATGTCTGACTGTCTGCTTGTTTAGATTACTAACCTTTAAAAAAATAAACTGTATTGGTCTTTTTACCTCTTGGGAAATTATTTGTTATAGTAGGCAACATAAGTATATCTGTTGTGCACTCGTTTAGGCTATACCCTGCAACCCGTTTGTATATGCTCCCGGACTCTGAAAATAAATCAACATTTCATTTCAAATGCCAACTGGCTGGGTCTCCCATCTCTCCTATACCCACACGTGACAACAATGTTATTGTTATTGCCTGTTCATAATTTCCAAAGACAAATAATTGAATTCAGAAATTAATCATGAATATTAATCATAATTAAAAAAATCTATCAATTACTACAACATACATGTTAACAATTAATTCCAACATTGTAAACATCTAATACAACGTCTCCTCCACCATTGTTAAATTTGACATTACAACCAATTTTATTGCTAGTCAAGCAAAGGTCTGCAAATTATTCTGTATTCTAAACGAATAATTGACTGTCTATGACAAGCAAAGTTTGAGGTTTTGTGTAGAGTGTACTATTTTTGTGTAGGGTGGATTTCCATTTGAGAAATTATTTAAATGGGAAACTATGGAGGGAGGCTGTGTCCGGAGAATACTACAGTGTGTTTCTGTCACGTGTAGAGTTATGAGGAGACAATTGAAGGGAGAATTTATTCCATAGAGATCCAGGCGTGTAAACAGAAAAATAACTGAGGAGATCATAGGCTTTCGCAAATACAGGCAACAGAGTAAATAACAGACATCAAAAACACTGTTACACATGCTTATATAACTAATAGAGTGAGCAAAACTAGGTCCACCTGTGTGTGTAATCAAGACTACATTGTCTAACATAGAGAAGGGTAGCTCTCCGCTAGATACAACCCAAACGGCATAGCCTGGCATGAAGAAGGGTAGAGCCTCCTAATAAGGCTTCTGTCCCTGACAATAAATAAAACAGTCCATGTAACGTATAACAGGTCAAGATGCCTGATCTCAATGGCCCCTAGTACTCCGGGGATACGGAGTGGCGAACACCCCTGAGTCCCGGAATGGGAGTGACAGTTTGGGGCATCTGTGTGGCCTAGTGGGCTAAGTCCCTGCCTTGCAGGGAAAATATCAAACCTGCTTAAAAATATTGGGGCGTCTGGGACAACTGAAAGACTAGCAAAGATGCGTCATACTTACTGATCTGGGATTTTCCGCTGCGTGTTGGCTCCGTGGTCCACAGTCCTTCAATACCCACCAGGTCCGGATTTGTTGTGGCTCTAGAGACTGAGTGCAGCCGTTTCCCAGTCCGTGTAAATACACACTTTGACTTTAATGGAAACCTATTGACTCCGCTGCCATTCCCGACAGATCCGCAGCCATTTTGCAGTTGGGGGAAATGGCCAGTGAGTGTCGTTTGACTGGAGCAAGCAGTGATTTGGCACCGATCTGGGGGTTCTGTCTTACCAGGGATTTCCACCAACTGCAGAACGGCTGCGGATTGGCTCTGCTGCGTGTAGGTTCTGTGCTTCGACGTCCTTCAATAACCAACAGGTCCAGATTTGTTGCTGGAAGGCTGCGGCAATGACTGACAGCTGAAGTCACGAGGACCCATGAGACTTCTCAAATTTACCATTGATCGTGCAATATAACTGTGTATATACTGTGCTGAATTGCTGCGGATCTCTCCGGCATTCTGCAAAAATAGAAGCACTGAGTATCTGATCCAGAGGGCTGTGGATTGTCGGAGCTGGGAATGCAGCCATTCTGCAGACAGTGAAAATACACACATTGACTTCAATGGAAACCTATTGACTCTGCCGCCATTACGGAGCGATCCGCAGCCATTCTGCAGTTGGTGGAAATTTCTGGTTAGACCTAAAATATTAGTCTGGGACAGTTAAATAGGCACTAAAATCATGTAGTGTATACTTGGCTTAACCCTACTACATCTGCAGCTCTGCACCCCCCCCCCCCCCCCAGCAGATGTAGTAAAAAGCACATGGTTCATCCAACCAATTATTACCAAGCCAGACAATTATTTTCACACTGCTCATCCAACATGGAAGCCTGTATGTACTGTAAGGCCATCTGTCCGCAAATTGAAACTCAACAGTTTCAAATTTGGCTATTACAAAAGGACAATGACCCAAAGCAAAAAAAACTAAAACAGAATTGCTTCAAAAGAAGAAAATATGCATTCTGGATTGGCCCAGTCAGAGTCTTGACCTCAAACGATTGAGGTGTGATCGGCAACTTAAAGTTTGATTGTGCTTATTGCTACCAAAAGGAGGGCCAACCACTTATCAACCCAAGGATTCACATATGTTCTACACAAATATTCAGAGTGTGTTAAATAAAAACATATTTTATTATTTTTCTTTAACCTTTATTTAACCAGGTGGGCATGTTAAGAACAGTTTCTCATTTGAAACTATTTTAACGATCTAAGCGCATGGCGTGAAGCGCGCGCAAGTGTGCTTTGGGAGTGTCCAAATCCACTTTTGCTAGTGAATGAAATACAAAAATGCCACCATTTTTGAAACTATTGTTAGTAAACAACTAAAAGAGTTTCTGGGCCGAATTTACTAACACTGGCGCAGTTTGCGCTGCATCTGTTTATGCGAGTTCGGTCATAGCGCACGCTATGCTTCCACATTTAGCGTAGTATTTATCAAACCCGATACCCATTACGCAATCATCGCATACTCCGCCCTCCATTAGCGCGCCTCTAAAAGAGAAAACAATGGGCCCGTATGTATCTATCATGGATCTCCCTACGGGAAAAAGAAAGCGCAAGCGTAAATTTAGTGAAGAAGAAATTTACATCTTAGTGCATGAAGTAACAGCAAACCTGATATATATATTTCAGGGCAGAACAGCCACATCCTCGGAAAAACAACCAATTTGGATTTCCATAACAAGTTAAATCAACTCGTTATCTACATGGAGAGAAGGGGAGGAGGTAAAAAGAGGAAAACCGGTTCAGGTCCACCAGAAAAAAAAATAAAAAAAAATAATAGGTGGTGCAACAAATACAGGTCCTTCAAGAAATTAGCATATTGTGATAAAGTTCATTATTTTCCATAATGTAATGATAAAAATTAAACTTTCATATATTTTAGATTCTTTGCATACTGCTGAGATCTCTGTAGAGAATGAAGGTATGTGTGGTTTGTAATGATACTGTTGTGTTGGCGTTTGGCATATATGTTTAGCCTATATCATATGTAAAGCCAACCGATGTGGTTAAGTAATTAAAGAGTGTTATATAGGTCAATAAATCGCAAAATTGCTTATCAAAAATGGAACAGATGGAGGCATTGGTCTTTTTTTGTGCCAAGTGTATTTGATGCTATGTTTGAAACACTGCTGCCATTGATGTAGCTATATTTGAACACACAGGAAAACGTGGTTGCTGGTTTGGACCTGCTTTTAAGAGGCGGAAAATTCCCTCCGCAGGATAGAGGCGCACTTTTACTGCCAGTCTTTGTAAATACCACGGAATATATAATTAGGCGCACTTTACATGTATCCTCCCACCTTTTTGGGTGGAACTCCCACTTTCCCCATGACCCTCCCACAAACGCATATTGAAAGCGCAACTTCTCGTCGCTCATGTGGCAGGCAATCTGCAATTTTACCCAAGTGCGCCTGGTTTGTAAATAGCCCGCATCGGTTACGTCCGTCTTTGCGACCAATTAGCGCCTGGAAACAGGCGCAAACAGCTTGATAAATCTAGCCCTCTGTACACAAACTTTATCTTATGATGCATAATTTTGCCTGGTTAGCAAACAATATATGAAAACGTTAGGACATCTGTCTGTGAACTGAATCTCAAGAGAAGCTGGGTCATGCAGCAAGACAACAAACTTAAGCACATCAGTTGTTCTACCAAAGAATGGTAAACAAATAATAAATGTTTTGGAATGGCCAATTCAAAGTGCTGACCGTAAACTGATCTAAATGTTCTGGAAGGACCTGAAGGACCTGTATGGAGGACTGATCAACTGTTACTGGAAATGTTATTGCTGCACAAGGGGGTCAAACCATATACTGAAAGCAAAGGTTCACATACTTTTGTAATTCACAGATATGTAATAATGGATCATTTTTCTCAATGAATAAATTGTTGTTCTTATTTGTTAATCTGGGTTCTCTTTATTTACCATTAGAAAATCTGATGATTTTTTACGTCATATTTATGAGGAAATTGTCACGGTTCATCATGTTATTGGAGGCAGGTGCGTCTTCACTGAAGAGTATTTATTGAACAAGGAGGAACTGGACAAGAACAAAACAAGAATCAATGAGCTACTACCATAAACAGTAAAGACCATAGTACACCTAACATGATAAGAACAAATGACCACACTATTAAACACATGAACAAGACCACATGAGAGAAACACTAAACCATAAACATAAATACCTTACTTATACTACACAGAACAAGAACCAGTGGTGTAAAAAGTACTTGAATTCCATACTTAAGTAAAAGTACAGATATCGATCTTAAAAGTACTTTAGTAAAAGTAAAAGTCACCCATAAGAAAATTACTTAAGTAAAAGTATTAAAGTAGCTCATCCTAAATGTACTTAAGTATCAAAAGTATTTTTCCAGTGTTAAAATGTACTCAAAAGTATCAAAAGTAAAAGTACAAAAGTACAAAGAGAAAAAAGACAGAAACTGTTGTCTTTCTCTCTCCAAACTTTATAAATTTTCTCCCTACATCAAATTGAACTTGAACCATCACTCTTGCTCCCTCCCTGTACCTTATTGCCCACTTCTTCCCTCAACTCCTTTCTCCTCTCGCTTCCTTCCTCATTGTCTCCTCTTCTCTCTCTTCCTCTCCATGTCCTCTTGCTCACTCTCCCTCCTCTTGCTTCCTTCATCTTTCCCTCTGCTTTCTTCTCTTTCTTCCTTTAATTAAAATTGAAAACCTTGCGGTTTATCTTCAGTAGAAATTGTTTGACGAAATTGTGAGAATCCACCCGTGCTCTTTGTGTACAGAAGACAAGTCCTGCTATGCTAAATATTCACAGGCTGCAGAGGCAGGTAGAGGTGTCTTCAGCTTCACTGACAACTTGAAGACCGCAGGGAAGGACTTCAGCAGAGGTGTAAAAAGTATTGGAGAATGACACTTGAGTAAAATTACAAATACTGTGCTAAAAATAGGGCTGGGCGATATGGCTGAAAACTCTATCACGATATAAGTGTTTCATATCGGTCGATATCGATAATTATTGATCACTATCATGACCTATTTAGAATAAGGAGCAGGAAAAAAATATTAAATTTAAAGATTTTATTTTAAATTTAACCTTCCACTGATTATAATCCCCTCAATAATAAAGGCAGAAATGTCAAAACAACCATGGAAAACACTCAATTAAAATGTCAACATAAGTCTAAAATCACAAAGAACACTTAATTATCTGTTACACTACGGTGCACAATTAGAGTACTTAAGAAATGCTTAATAAAGTGTAATAAAATAGTGCAAAGTGTTAAATATAAACAGAGAAACCTGAGACCTGAGAAGGTTGGGAAAACAAGTTTGTGGTATTACCAGTCTTGGTGAGGATGTCGGTTTTGCATAATTTGCAGACGACATTGATCTGACTACGGTCAGACTTTTAAAAACCAAAAAAACTGCCATACTGGCAAGCTGACTTTTCCTGTTTTATCAACAATTTCCTCGCTCGCTGTGGCACTAATTTTCAATTTATCAGTTTCAGATTATTTAGTTGACCTACAACATCACTATATTATGATACCTTATATAAAATGATTTAAGTTGTACTATGCAGTTTATAAGTGTATTATTTAATTAATGTTTCATAAGATTTTGATATATTAACATAATTTGAACCAAATTAAAATGCTTATCAGCAATAAACAAATCAATGAAATAGGGAATTTCAATTATGCCATACAGTTCTATAGTAGTATACTATATCTGATGTCATATCATTCCCAGTTTCCCTGAATACATTGCCTGATAAACTTGTTGACAACATTAGGCATAATACAAAACATACAGAAATACAGTTATCAAAAAGGTTATAGCTAGAAAGGATGGTTTTCAACATAAGCCTTCCTAATCTAACATCCTAATCATGGAACACAAATCTTATATTACATTTAATGCTAATACATTATGATGTGAAGGCAAACAATGTTTCGTCAATAAACAACATTATTAGGTCTGTGATATTTAGCTGACTGGTAAGCTAACAAATGCATTGTTTCACTTTGGCCAACTTTTAAATTAACTTCAGGCTTCTTAGCAAGTTAGCAAGTAGATACTACCTTCATGGACGATTCCGGTCACTGACATACTGTATAATCTCCCTGCTGAAGAGATGGACTACGTACTGGGTTCAGTTCGGCAGAAATTTTCCTCTCGACATGTCACTCTGATTGGCGCAGGCTGTTCCAATGCGCGCTACACATTTTCAGTTTATGGAATATTCATGCATCGTTCCCGCCGTCCACACAGCTGCGCTTGAAATGAGAATAGGCTACAATGTTGTAAGCTAATTGATATAGCGTATACCACCACTGGACTGCTTGGATACTTAGAGAATTTTTTGGGAAAACAAATCACGTATACGTAAATGAGGGGAAAAGGTGTAAGCTGGGACCGCACTACTGCTCTTGGTGGGTGGGACTTCACATTGATTTGCTCAATATAAAATGCATGGCTAAAGCGATTGGATAACAACGGAGATATTAGTAAATAACTTGTTTGCGCATTTCCTCAAATACGAGTAATTTTCTTAATTTTGTAGCGCGTAACGAATGTGTTTTGGAAAATGTAAAGAAGTAAAAGTATACATTTTTGTAAAAAAATGTAGTAAAGTCAAAGTACAAAGTTGGCAGACAGATGCATATTCAAGTAAAGTACAGATACACGAAAATAATACTTAAGTACAGTAACGAAGTATTAATACTTAGTTACTTTACACCACTGACAAGAACACATGGTATCAACTTTACACTAGACACAAGAACATACTTTACACATCTACTACAATGAACAACACTACATAAACACTAGAACAGAACCTTTAACTATACAACATGATCTGGCACACAAGAGAAACAAACACTTTACACTAAACATCTGAACAAACTAAAGATATTACTACAAAGAACAACCACGTACCTGGACAAGAACAATGAACTACACAGAACAAACAAACCCACAGAACTAAATACCCAACTAACGAGGGGAGGATGTGCAGGTGTGGACCAAACAACAGAACTGATAGGCTAACCAAAACATGTGACGGGATCATGTGACACAAAGAGCGGGAAACAAAACCAAAACAAAACACATAGGGGAGAAACCACCATGAAGTGACACAGAACAAGGACACATACTACAGACATTGTGACAGAAATATAGAAAATTCTAAAGGATTTGCAAACTTTCAAGCACCACTGAATACTACAATGGCAAAGACGTACCAACCGTACATCTCAGAATTTCTCCCAAATTACGTTCTCAGGAAACTATTTTGAAAACCTAAATTACGTTATATGCCAACATGTTTAGGTTTTTTTTATGTTTGAACTGCACGTTTTGTTATTAGGCTATATTTGTACTTACGTTGCTCCAGTACATTTTGTTAGGGGATTTATGCGAGAACATTCCATACATTCCATTGCGTTCAAAATTATATTTCAACATTCACAGTTAAGGTTAGGTAAGAGGATACTAACGGTTAAGGTTAGGCATGAGGTTACTAACGGTTAAGGTTAGGCATGAAGTTACTAACGGTTAAGGTTAGATATGAAGTTACTGAGGTTAAGGTTAGAATTAAGTTTAGGGTTAACATTACAAAAACCGACAAACGCCTGTCTGCATAACGCAAGCAATATAGAAGAAAACACACACAAAGTGCCGGTCTGGATTTGAACTCGCGAACACTGGCATGCAAGTCGCAGATTTATACGCCCATCCACTATCCCCGGCCTCCACCCTAGCAAAAACTATGCTGTTTACATGCTACGTCATGATCTTCATATGTTCATATTTAACGTTATTCGAGTGTTCAATTTAGTTCCCTACAAACGTAATTGACCCTCTCATACGTTCATATTTGAGATATTTTGGTTTTACAAAATAGTTCCCTCAGAACGTATTTAATATGATTTAGGGCTGAGATGTACATAATGCAATTTTTCACTTTTATGCTGATGACCAGTGTTGGGTATAACGCGTTACTAAGTAACGCGTTACACTAGTTAGACTAACTTTTTTGAAAAAAAGTAACCTAACGCATTATCCTATCTGAAGCTTTCCAGAACATGACATCTGCTTTTAATGCTGTACAACACATATTGGGTCCTATTTTAAAGATCTAAGCGCACGGCGTGACTTTTGCTAGTTTGACGATGGAAATAAGGGTCCATGAGTTGGGCGCATGGTCTAAAAGTGTTGTACTAAGTGTGTTCATTAATTCGTAGGTGTGTTTCGGGCGTAAGATCAGAGATTCATCTCCCATTCCCTTTAAGAGCCAGGCGCGTTTGTACGTTTTGCGCATTGCAATTATGATGGCAGATTTGTACCATAATATATTTGTAATCTTTTGCATGTTTGTGTGATACTGCGCTTCCCTGTGTGTGCAACAAGCATAGTGTGCAAGCGCTGTGCATACGCCTAGGTGCATTTGACTAATTTGCTGTTAAAATAACAATGACATGTTGTGTCATTGACTTTAGACCAGGTTTTTGTTGGTCAATGGCGCGATCACTTTCCGATGCCTCAAGATAGCAATACAACCAGAAATATCCTGAACACACCTCCCTGTTAGAACAGCACACCCATGGGCGCAAATATGGGTGCAGGTGCATTTGCTATTTAAACAACACGGCACCGGACGGGAAATGGATAACTGCGTCGGTATTAAACTAGCAAAGACACTTGCGTTTGGGCTTTGTGCTGCGTTGCACCGAGTGCAAGATAGGGCCCATTGTGTTAACATGAAGCTCATCCTGAATAAAACCAGACTTATGAGGGGGGTAATCTCTTC
>JACXGM010037957.1:0-10960 GCA_016801145.1 Umbra pygmaea
CGTTTAAGTGTACCTGCACTGTGTGTGTGTGTTCGTGTGTGTGTGTGTGGGTGTGTGCGTGTGTGTGTGTGTGTGTGTGTGTGTGTGCGCGTGTGTGTGTGTGTGTGTGTGTGTGTGTGTGTGTGTGTGTATGCATACACTCACCTAGAGGATTATTAGTGACACCATACTAATACTGTGTTTGACCCCCTTTCGCCTTCAGATCTGCCTTAATTCTACGTGGCATTGATTCAACAAGGTGGTGAAAGCATTCTTTAGAAATTTTGGCCCATATTGATAGGATAGCATCTTGCAGTTGATGGAGATTTGTGGGATGCACATCCAGGGCCCAAAGCTCCCGTTCCACCATATCCCAAAGATGCTCTATTGGGTTGAGATCTGGTGACTGTGGGGGCCATTTCAGTACAGTGAACTCATTGTCATGTTCAAGAAACCAATTTGAAATGATTCACGCTTTTTTTGTGACATGGTGCATTATCCTGCTGGAAGTAGCCATCAGAGGATGGGTACATGGTGGCCATAAAGGGATGGACATGATGGACAAGTGTGCCAAGAAAACTGGACTGGGGCCTGAGGCTAGAGGACTGGGGCCTGACTCTAGAGGACTGGGGCCTGGAGCTAGAGGAGTTGGGCCTGGGGCTAGAGGACTTGGGCCTGGGGCTAGAGGACCTGGGTCTAGAGGACTTGGGCCTGAGACTAGAGACTGAGGACTTTTGGCAGAAGAGTGTAGGGCTCCAACTGGTGAACTAACTGCTCTAACCTGTGAGCTGAAGTCTGCTGAACTGAGGGTCCTGACCTAAAATAGAAGCCCCAACATGAGGTGTAGGAGACCTGACGTGAGACTTAAGGGCCCTGCCTTGAAACATAGGGGCCCTGTCTTGGAAACATGGGGCCTTATATGGAGAACATGGGGCCTTAACTTGAGAACATGGAATCCTGACCTGAGGAGATGGAGACACAGGGTGAAGGACTAGCTCTATGCTTATATAATCCTCTTCTTCATCAGAAAACATCCTGACACATATTCCTCAGTATCCCAGTACCTTTCATCAAGTATACGATGTTGCAAATCCTCCAACAAACCACAGCCATAAACCTCCCTACAGTCACTATCCAACTCCATGTCTTCCTCTGAACTACTGTCTCCCGGAATGAAGCCAGCAGCTTAGCTCCACCCATAGTCTCATATTTATCTCTGCTTGAGGAAAACGCTGCCTCTTTGTACTGGTCGGTCATTCTGTCACGTGGCGTGGCAACAGTAGGAGACAGATGAGCTTTCCAAACTTGAATAATGTTTATTTACCAAACAGAAATACATCATTTTGTATAGACACTAAAAATTTACAAAAACAACAAACCTAGTACTCACACAACTGGCTACTAGAAACTTGTTCTTACTATATTCTCTACTTGAGGCTTAGAAACATAGAACAGAAACCACGTGGACAGGAGTAATAACTGACATAGAACAAGCAAACAGGGGCACATTAAATACAGACACTAATGACTGAACACAAAACAGGTGTGGGCAATGACAAGACTCAACAAGCACAGAAAAGACATACAGGAAAGTGACTGGTTCTGAAAGGGAGAAACTGAACCTACAACCTGAAAACACTAGAGGGCAGCATATTACACAACACTGGGAACACTGGAGAACTAACTAGACACAATACAGGGGACATTGTTGTTGTTACAACTTGTTAACGTCAAAATTAAATCCTGAAACCTTTCTCTTTTCATGTTCATTGAAATGTGAGTAGATTTCATGAAAAACAATCTTTCACAGAGGCCTGTATGAGAACATGTAAAAGGTCGACAAAGCACAAATGACACCAGTGTTTGGAATTCATTTCACCAGTGTGTTGTTTCTGCTTTGAATACGTAGTATGCATGGTGCATTTGTGTTTTCTATTGATCCAAAAATTACCTTTTACATGAGAGGTGTTCGAGGCCGGCAGTAGCAATGGGCAGGGCCCACCCAAAAGTACATCTCCCCCAGTGCCCACCTAATCAAATGTTAAGAAAAGTTAGGAAGAATCAGAGCCTTTGAGAGAGAGTTACATCAATGAAAGGTAAAAATGCTGCAGTCACGTGGTACAGTCACGTGGTTCATGGGTCTCCAAATAGTTCCAAGCAGGTACTTTGAATGCATTAAGTTCTATTAGAGCAGCGGTGACGACAGTGATTTGGGGTATGATCTATAATATGAAAGCTGTTTAAAGTGCAATGTTATGATGGCAACACATGTTGTGCTCTGTGCGTGATTCCGTGGTAGCAGCCATCAGGTAAGTGTTATTTAAATATACTGCTACCGCGATCCCGCGAGATCACGCACAGAGCACAACATGTATTGCCTAGCAGCTGAGAGTAGCAGCCATCAGGCAAGTGTTATTTAAATATACTTCTGGTGTACTTACAAACTTTTCAATGTCTCATTTATAAGTAGAGAAACTATTTGTACTACTGAAAAACTTTGGTTACATTCCCGGCATTATTAGTGGGGTTATTTAAGAGATACACACTTGGTTCCGTTAGCGCCTGCACTAAGCCATTCGGCTGATAGTTCTAACTCGACCAATGTTATAACAAGTGAAAAAAGCTTACGGGGGGTTGTTTGGCTCGAGGTCAAGTTGCAAAGGACCCTAGGGTTATATTACTTCGAACCATAACTTTAACACCAAGTGTCCCAATACGATTAACCATCAAATAAAATCAACTTTTAACATTCACTCACCACAAAATCATTGTCGCCAATTTTTAGTAGACATGCTAACCAGTCACGTGATTTAAATAATGTCATTTGTTTTGCAATAAAGTGCTTTTTCATGTCAAAGCGATAGCTAGCTATAAAGTGGTGGCTGCCTGTAGCTGTATAGTATGTCTACATACTGGCTCGTTAGCCTACTTGTCTTATACCGTGACTAGAAGTATACTGTACACTACACAATTCTAACTCCAATTAAGCTGTCCTAAACAATTTTTTGAGGTCTGCGACAAAACTCCCATATTGGAGCCACTGTTTGTTTCCGTCACTGAAGTGTCTTTGCTAGTCTCTTTGATGTCCTAGATGCCCTGATCTTTTTAAACAGGTTTGATATTTTCAGTACATTATCTTGTCGTCAGTTATGTTATGAACACAGCGAGGAGATGGAGCCAATGAAAGAGCAAAAACTTTAAAGTTTTCGATGATACACTTGAAGTTATTATAAATGAGATACCAAAACAAATGTGTGTTTATCATTTTAATTAAATATCTATTTGCAGAACATAAACAATTGTTGCTGCCCACGTCTCCCCTACCATTCTCTGCTCCATATATTGCACCTTTCTTCCTCTTGACAGTACGGGACAGTTTGAATTCTTTGGCATAGATAGCCCAGGTAAATGAACATGACCAGATGTTGGCTATACTGACTGCGTTTAAGCCTGTGTCTGATGTTGACAGGCTTTGAAAAGCTTTGAAAATCAATAACATTTCAATGATTTGCATAGACATATCAAACAAAGTCTGATTTATTTCATAAATACCTGGCATACTTTTACAATCTTTGGTTTTAACAGAAATATTATTATTGTGTTTTACATTGAGAATTGGACTTAAGCCTTGTTTTATTCAGAGAAATTCCTATAGAATAATTGAAATTTCAATTACAACATAATGTAATCCAACCTGATGCTCACATAGACTTAATAGTAAATGAAATTTAGAAAAATATTTTGTGAAAGAATCTACCCAAAACTTCAGAATGTTATTACAACATTATTCTTCTCCGTTTCTCGTGTTATGTAAACCATAAGAATAAAACAATTTAAAAAAGGACTACATACCAAGAAAGATCAACTGAAATTCCTCTTTTTGGTCAATAGGAAATGTATTTACATGTGGCTTATGTTTACATGCAAATGGGGGGCGATATACACATTTAGACCTCTCACACACGTATGTTCTCTCACTAGAAACACACACGTTTAGACCTCTCACACATGTATGTTCTCTCACTAGAAACACACACCTTTAGACCTCTCACACACATATGTTCTCTCACTAGAAACACACACCTTTAGACCTCTCACACAAATATGTTCTCTCACTACGAACACACACCTTTAGACCTCTCACACACATATGTTCTCTCACTAGAAACACACACATTTAGACCTCTCACACACATATGTTCTCTCACTAGAAACACACACGTTTAGACCTCTCACACAAATATGTTCTCTCACTAGAAACACACATCTTTAGACCTCTCACACACATATCTTCTCTCACTAGAAACATACAGTTATATTCTCTCTTCCCTTCAAATAAACCGTAAACAACCCACTACATAGGTACACACAAAATACCTCAGGGGTGCGCTATAATTTACAACTTTAGTAGGAAAGTCGACACAAATTTGGAATATATCAGATATACCATAATTGCTTTAGATATCCCTCAGTCCCCTGCCTGATTTGTCCAAAAGCACAGAGTACCCCCTCCCTCTGCCACCACACACATAAACATGGAACAATATTACTGAGATTTCTGGCACTTCATACAGGTAGCTGTGAGGGTAACAATGGGAGGTCATGTAGCAGAGTGAGGTTCCCAACTTGGTCCCCAGTATTGCTGCTTACAGCTTTAATTTGGTGTGTTATATATTCTAATAGCAAAGTGGCCCCTTCAGCTATTCATCATGTTTTGCAGTTGTGAAGTCTCTCTTACTCATTCTCAAACAAGAAGTGTGGTACCATCGCTGGCGTTTTGACCATGATATCTGCAAATGAATCACAGAAACCCATATGACTGATATGTAGTACATTCTGTACATTGCATTCTTTTTGAGATTATGATATAGGTGATATGAAACAATTCTACCAACCAACATGATCATTGAATAATATTTGACAGAAATGTGTAGGTTAAAACCAGGTGGGACATGATTGTGGATCCATGATTCAGTATTGAATATATGTAGAAATAACAGTGTTCCAGGAATAACATGGCAATTATTAAAAAAGCTTATGCTCTACCAACTGAGATATCACTGCTCCGTTTCATTCAAAGAGACCAATAAACAAGGTCCTTATGGTGCAAAAACTGTTAATAATTTAAGAATATTTAAGAAACTGTTTTTTATATCGTAATTAATTTCACAGTAACAGAAGCAGCAGTAACCTATAGGGTGAATCTCTGGAAATCTCCTTTGGGAGCATTGTTGCACAAATAAAGCAGTCTTTATTATCAAATACTAAAAAGTTAATATACATCAGAATGACCACATTGTAATACACTAGTTACAAAATTTGAGAAACAAGTTATTAACAAACGTTTATAGTATTTCTTTAAAATAATTTTTGCTCCTTTTCTCCCTAATTTGGAAATGTCAAATTCCATATAACAACCATGAGTCACTACTATAACAGTCCTATAACAGTTGTAGTTTACAACAGGTTTCCTTTGAGATCTGTTCATACTGCTATTTTACACTAGGACGATCCCAGGTATGTGGTGACATTTAAAAAAAGTAGTTTTACTTTCTCCAACCTTCCATTTGGTGCCACTAGGTCCAAAAAACAGAAAAACAAAAAAAAATGAAAATCAAATAATATTTTGGACTTGCACAATTAGTTTCAAGGTTGTCCATTATAGGTGGTATTTGCAATTTAAAATGTTTATGTTCTGAATCTCCTTTTAGTTACAGCAGCTGTGACTCCACGGCACCATCTTGATGTATCATAAGCAGAATTTCTATTGAAAACAAAGGTTGTAAAAGTATGCAAGGTATTATAGAAGAAATCAGACTTTGTTTGGTGTGTCTATGCCATTCAGTGAAAAACTTATTGATTTTCAATGTAAAAAATGTGCTGAAAGTAGAATTTCTGCACATATACAAATACAACATGAAACACAGTAATAAAAATTCTAAGATTAAAAATGTGAATATTGTAAAACGCACAACCATTTCTAGGGTTTACAAAGAATGGTGTGAAAAGGGAAAAACATCCAGTATGCGGCAGTCCTGTGGGCAAAAATGCCTTGTTGATGCTAGAGGTCAGAGGAGAATGGGCCGACTGCTTCAAGCTGATAGAAGGGCAACTTTGACTGAAATAACCACTCATTTCAACCGAGGTATGCAGCAAAGCATTTGTGAAGCCACAACATGCACAACCTTGAGGCGGATGGGCTACAACAGCAGAAGACCCCACCGGGTACCACTCATCTCCACTACAAATAGGAAAAAGAGGCTTCAAGTTGCAAGAGCTCACCAAAATTGGACAGTTGAAGACTGGAAAAATGTTGCCTGGCCTGCTCGATTTCTGTTGAATTTGGCATAAACCAAATGAGAACATGGATCCATCATGCCTTATTACCACTGTGCAGGCTGGTGGTGGTGGTGTAATGGTTTGGGGGATGTTTTCTTGGCACACTTTAGGCCCCTTAGTGCCAATTGGGCATCGTTTATATGCCACGGCCTACCTGAGCATTTCTGACCATGTCCATCCCTTTATGGCCACCATGTACCCATCCTCTGATGGCTACTTCCAGCAGGATAATGCACCATGTCACAAAGCTTGAATCATTTCAAATAGGTTTCTTGAACATGACAATGAGTTCACTGTACTAAAATGGCCCCCACAGTCACCAGATCTCATTCCAATAGATCATCTTTGGGATGTGGTGGAAGGGAGCTTCGTGACCTGGATGTGCATCCCACAAATCTCCATCAACTGCAAGATGCTATCCTATAAATATGGGCCACCATTTCTAAAGAATGCCTTCAGCACCTTGTTGAATCAATGCCACGTAGAATTAAGGCAGTTCTGAAGGCAAAAGGGGGTCAAACACAGTATTATCATGGTGTTCCTAATAATCCTTTAGGTGAGTGTATAATGCATTGTGTTACAGTAAGCTATAATTTATTAGTATGCATTACAAATTAGCAACCTTATTCATACTTGTGTAATCACAAGTATGATAACACCTGTTTCTCTGGCCAGGCCCGAAGACAGTAATGAAACGCCTTCTTGAAAGTTATCCCCTAAAATATTTTAAGCCTGGTATCTGATCCAGTGTCTCATTTCCCACTTACCAAATATGATTCAGAAACATAGCGCTGTTGTTTCACATTCACTATCATGGACAGCACTGTTTGTGCTTATTCCATTTAGACATCTTACCAAAAGATATCGGGAAATTGACGGGAAGGATCACTTGCTCAGAAAGTTCAACAAACAAACAGGAGGCTGCAACTATTGTTGCGGTTGCCAATTAGGCTATTTAGTTGTGAAATAAATGTGGCTGCCACCAGAGTCTGTCACAAATATGGGTGTGGAGAGAGGGAGACCAGGCAGGAGTATAGTTGTCGTATTTCTAATGAGTATAATCCAGGAGGAGTACAATGCTGGAGCAGTGGCTGACTGTTGTATAGCGAGTAGGGATCACGCATATATATATAGATATAATATATATAGATATAGTAAATACAGGAGGTCTATTTAAATGCAATGTATGTATCCCTCCCAAATGGAGAACAATACAGCCAGGTGTTTTCTGATGCCTTTGTCTCAGTAGGGGGCAAGGCCGAGAGATTAGCATATAGAACGCCTATACAAACGGGCACCAAATTTACCGGTTTGAAATTATGCCTAGCCATTGGTGAGAATTCAAATAATGCCATCTAAGTAGCCAATAGGAAAGACTAGTTGATGATGTCATATTGTCTATAAGTTTGTGTGCTGGCCTAGATTCAAGAGCTTGATCACCTCAGCTTTTGAATGCAAGTCTATTTGCTACAGTTACATATTCTCCAAGGCTCTGAGTACAATTATTTGATAATTATTTAGAAAATATACGACAATAGTAATAAGCAATTAGGTCCAACCTTAAACTACTAACATATTATCAGACCTGTCCTAATCTACGGTTGTCCAGAAGGTGGTGCCAACGTACCATATACACACATAATTCAACTGAGCACCACAGTACCTTAGACAGGATAGAGAACACAAAAAGACATGAATGCTCATATATACATAGTGAGTCCATATCTCAGTTCCACTGCCACACTATCCCACTCTGGGACAGTGTGATAGAATCCCCCATCAAGGACCTCAACTCCAGGGGAGGTCAAAAAAAGAAAGGCATCCTCTTTGGCATCTCGGCCACGGTGTCAGACCCCTGTGGAGGAACGGAGGACCCCCCTGCGATGCGGCAGACCCCCGTAGCTTGTCGGAGGCGGTAGCTGTGGGCCTCATAGACAGAACCACATACACAACAATCTGGAGCAGTCCTCAGCCCACAGCATACCCATCCCAATGGCCTGGAGGCGGGGCCACCGCGTCGATGAACTCCGGAGGAGGGTCCAGGACATCCTCATACTCCGGAGGGGGGGTCACCACATCGCAGAATATATAGTCATATTTTAAAGTATGTTAATATTTTTCATATGTACACTCTAAAATGTAATACCTTAAGTAAGGTAAGAGTTTACATTGGGAATGAACACTGCTGTAAAAATAGTTAACATGAACCCAGCAAAATCAGAGTAGTAGCAGAGTTAACAAATATTGCTGATATTATTTAGTTAGATAAACCTAATTTCCTTAATAAATGTAACTCACTTGTACATGACTTTAAAATAAGTATGGTTCACTTGTAGTAACCTAATTTAAGTTGCATTAAGTTAATTTTATAAGTAACGTGAACCTAATCTCACATGTGAATGAACTCCAATACATTGAGTCCAGGCTACAACCTCTTCTAAATCAATGCTGCATTAACTGCTATAAAAATGCATATCTATATCCCAAGCACATGTTTTGATTGTTACATCCTTTCTTATCAATAAGGATTTCAAATTCAGAAGAAAAACGTGGAAAGACAGATTTAAGATTATAAAATGTATTTATATCTTAACAACCCACTGTTTCAAACATTTTACTTCTAACAGTACTATTGATTACAAAACACGCGATACATGTAAACATTACCTGCAGTAAGAGGAAATTGTGAGGCATACTATCATCACATTAAAATTGCAATAACACAATTCCAGTAATTTGATTTTCTAACACATTTTTAAAGAACTGCTGAAATGCACACAGTATGTGTATCTACTTCATGAGCTATTGACTGGTAAACAATTAATTCCGTTTTCATTTAAGGCACATTACAATGAACAGGAGGAAAATGCCAACAGAAATTTGATTACCCAAGTATCATTGCCAAAATACATTGTCTTCATCATGTAGCATGACAAACTAATAGTTAAATGTCAAGGTACATTTTGACATTGAGTTTTGGTGAAAATCTTTTTTTATGTAAATAGTATAAACTAAATAGTATTAAATATAACAGTTGAACTAAGCATGATAATGTTAACCTCAGACAATATATAACCCTGAACATTGCACATTATGCTATTATCCAACAGTACGTGTAATCTCACCTACCAAGATGAGATGAGTGACAAGAAGTAATCTAAGACAACTTGTTGAGGAGAATTGTGTATTTAGATGATGGTTTAGGGTGCATGGTCTATTACAACAAAGAGCCTCTGGTAGGTCTCAAATGTGTGCTGCAGTTTTTATGGATACTTAATAGCCAGGACACAAGTAAGTCCAAACAGCAGGCAACATGCTTGTGACAAGTTGGTAAGCCCTCTGACCACTGGATGTCCTTCGAAGACAATGCCGATGGCATCTCGCTGATTGCACATGTAACTTTTCATAGTGCAATCACTGAGTTTGTCGTACACCTCGGTTTCATCACAACCCTATAGCTGGAGACATCCAAACAGAGAGGTTGATCAGAGAAACAGGTAACAAGATTACAATAACGGGCTCACTCTACATGACCCTGCTCATTCCACAGCCTATAACATAGCTACTCATAGAGGTTATCCGATCAGGATGGTTAACTTTAACACTGATGAGCACGACCGGCTTGTCCAGTCCCTTCTCCCAAACTATTATTTATTACCATGGCAATAAAGCCTTTCATTTAGCTGTGACACTTTGTCTGTGTCATTGCTCGCATTTACGATCCCATACCTGATTCACTGACCTCTGGGGTCCCAAGTCCCCGTTCCACGGGAGCTAGATTGTAACAAATGGTGGCTCGTCTGGGATTTTGACACCCTGCTGTTCGGACAACACATGGTTGGTGATTGAGGTGTGGGCTAGAGTTGTGAGTAGGTAGCTGATCTGAGCTGTTACGTTCTGTGTTGCACTTCAGTGTACTGTCTTGTGTCTTTAAGTCTGCGGATATAACCGCCAACCAATCTCTAACTGACACAGAAGACTGTGTTCACTATACCTCGGTCTGAGGGTAAACCTGTGGTGTCATCCTGCAGGACTCATCCTATTAGTGAATAAATAATAAAAAAGGACAGAGGCAATAGAGAATGCTTTTATTGTCATCGGGTGGGGCATTTGATTGCTGACTGCCCTACCTGCTTAGCTGCTTTGGTCTGATGGCACGGCTGTAGATTCATAGGTTATACTGTGTTAGTGGTTTGACCAGAACCACACTTGTTCGTTGATTGGTAAAAAGAGTAACTCGCTGACAAACGGTTAAGTTCTCAGTATAAGTTTAATGGGTAATAAATGCAATCTTCATGTACTCTTCAAGGGACTCTCTGATACACCACACAGGATGGTCAGGGAAGTCTGGTCTGATTCCACATAGTTTTTCGTTATATGGTCGAGGCAAGGCGTGGTTTAAACTCACCCTACCTTTGGAGGCGCCCTAGAGCAGACTTGCTTTCTCAGCGCGGGTCTGGTCTCTGTCTCTTGGGTGGGGGCTAGGCAGAATAGCAATTGTACCAGCCTGTGCCTGGCTCCAGCTTGACCCCCCTGCTCTGCACATTCCGTAACTTTCCACTGTCTCTCCACCACCCATAAAACACACTTCTCTATTCAAAATAGTTATGGCCTTACGCAGTTCTAAGTGATAGTCTATGTG
>JACXGM010037958.1:0-10960 GCA_016801145.1 Umbra pygmaea
GCAGTTTAGCACATTTAAGTACACACTCTGAACAGGACTAGCAACAGGGGTGGTGGGGAGCGGGAAAAAGGGCAATGAGGGAAAACCAGCGGGATAGGCTATATAGGATAAGATACCAATGTCATTTTCTCTGTTCTGTTAACCTTTTTCAAAGAATAGAACTGCCAGTGCGAATGTGCGATGTCCGTCATAGTGAACATACACACACACTATCGACAGCGAGAGAGCGAGAGTGCAAGCTGCGATAGATAACGGAGTTAACAGTCCAAATTCGCTCCAATTATTTTTTAAGTCATATTACAATATTAACATACCCATCCATTGTGTGACCATGTATGTCGATCGCTGAAATATTGAAACTAAATCGGCTTGAATTGTTATAACGTTGTTAAAATAAACATGAAAGTGTGACAATGTAGCTACACGAAAAACCAACCGTTTTTTAAAGTACAGTATACAACTGTTAATACAAAACAGGGCATTCTCATTTCACAAATATTCTCAATGTATTTTGTATGTATATTGTGAAGAAAAATTTAAATGTTAACCAACTTAAAAAAGATTCCATGTGGGCATTAAACGAAAATAATGTAATATAAAGTGAATGAACTAAATGTTTTAATTGCTGGTTTTATAATTTAGTCTAACCATATACGCACCTCAATTCTTTCTGTTCGCTTTAGTGCACGCAGTACTTTATCGTGCTTGCGAGAGATAGGCATGTCTTTTCATATTCCATAAGATTGTTTAATCGTGACCACTATATAACCTCACCTTTCATTTTTGTAGATAATCTTGATTTTTTTAGCACCTGTATGTTTTGTTAGTTTATTACTATTTAGCGAACTCCATGATTACACATTAACAACGCGCACTTGCAAAGTAGCCCACACGTAGAGGCTCATTATAATGATGTCTTGACTACGGTATGTGAAGTGAGCTGTACTGAAGCGGTACTGGAGCGATTCTGAGCGAGAGTCTTCTGGGCCGCTCAAATATTGCTCTGAGCTCTGGTAAACTGGGTCAGCTCTGCTCCTCGCTCCGCTTCCACTCTGCTCCGCTCACATATTCTGCACCAAAACCACATAGAAATGCAACTAAGTCAGCACAGTTGATATTTCACGGTGGGGCTAAGGTGGGGCAAACACGATTCTTGGTAGGGCTGTAGCCCAACCAAGCCATACCCTGCCACCACCCCTGCTTTGTTATATACCCTTTGTTGGCAATGACAGAGGTCAAATGTTTTCTGTAAGTCTTCACAGGGTTTTCACACACTGTTGCTGGTATTTTGGCCCATTCCTCCAAGCAGATCTCTAGAGCAGTGATGTTTTGGGGCTGTTGGCAACACAGACTTTCAACTCCCTCTAAAGATTTTCTATGGGGTTGAGATCTGGTGACTGGCTTAGGCCACTCCAGGACCTTGAAGTGCTTCTTTCGAAGCCACTCCTTCATTGCTCGGTGTGTGTTTGGGATCATTGTCATGCTGAAAGACCCAGTCACTGCCCTTTTTGATGGAAGGAGGTTTTCACTCAAAATCTCACGATACATGGCCCCATTCATTCTTTCCTTTACACGGATCAGTCGTCCTGGTCCCTTTGCAGAAAAACAGCCCCAAAGCATGTTTCCACCCCCATGCTTCACAGTAGGTATGGTGTTCTTTGGATGCACCTTAGCATTCTTTCTCCTCCAAACACAACGAGTTGAGTTTTTACCAGAAAATTACATTTTGGTTTCATCTGAACATATGACATTCTATCAATCCTTTTTTGGATCATCCAAATGCTCTCTAGCAAACCTCAGACGGGCCTGGACATGTACTGGCTTAAGCAGGGGGACACGTCTGGCACTGCAGGATTTGAGTCCCTGGTGGCATAGTATGTTACTGATGGTAGCCTTTTGGCCCTTTTCCATTGCTGGAACCAGCTCAACTTTACTTGCATGGCCTCTACTCTACTCGCCTTGAAAGCATTTCCATTGCTACGTAACAACTCTACTCAACTCTACTTGCCTCTACTCAGTTCATTTTCCACTGCAGATAGTACTTTGTCGCGCCCATGGTACCACCCTAAAAGAAACTGCGTTAACGTCACGTTGAGCGCGACACCCAAGTCTACTGTTGTTGGACACAAACAAAAACAATGGAGGATATCGAAGGGAGGGTGTTTTTGCTACTGGGTATGTGGCTGTTTATTACAGTAAAGAGGCGAGCAGTTTTCCGGAAGAGGCTAAAGGCAGCAAAAGATTGAATTATTGTAAAGATTCTGCTCAAACGATGGTGGATGTATCCGGTTATTTGGAGTTTTCGCTGTTATATAGGATGTCCGGTGTCAAGCAAATGTGACGCATGAATGATAACTCTTTTGTCCAATCAACAGCTTTCTGTGTGTTCACGTCACAGCATTGGTATCGGCTCTACTCGCTTGGAACCTCGACCGAGCAAGTACGAAAAGCTACGCGGTACCAGGTAAATTTGCCCAATGGAAATGCAAAAAAGGCGATTCGAGTAGAGTTGAGTAGAGCTGTTACGTAGCAATGGAAATGCTTTCAAGGCGAGTAGAGTAGAGGCGAGGCAAGTAGTTGAGCTGGTTCCAGCAATGGAAAAGGGCCATAAGTTACTTTGGTTCCAGCTCTCTGCAGGTCATTCACTAGGTGGTTCTGGGATTTTTGCACATGGGTGATTTTACTATTAGCATTGCAAATGAATTGTATGTTGATTGAATGGGTTCCCTTGAGGTTGATGTATACCTGTGTGAATAATTCATTCAGAAAAAAATCTGGTTAAAGTGTACACTAAATGTATACCTATTTTTTCACATCTTCGGACACCACAATGATTTCCCTCGTGTGGTAATATTTTTCCTTCTAATTATGTATTGCAATAATAAAGAACTGCTGCATTTGTGTAGATGAGAGGAGCAAATTCTATGCACGTTGTGCACACGCTACATTATGGTTAAGAATGTGCCTTTAAAATATCACATGAATAACACGCCGTTGTTGTTTTCGGGAAATGCAAGATAGCACCAGGGAATGTATGCGCCAGAACACACCTCTTCTTTTCGCTGAACCGCCCAACGAACGCAAATTTATTCCCTAATTTACAGACGCGCATCTGTGGAAGGAAAAGTCCCATATGCGTCGGGTGCAAGATAGGAATGATACATGCGTTTGTGTAAAAAGTCAATTGCGCCGGGTGTAAGATAGAGCCCTCAGTCTTCCCAGCCTGGTGCAGATCTACAATTTTGTTTCTGGATTCCTATGACAGCTCTTTGGTCTTGGCCATAGTGGAGTTTGGAGTGTGACTGTTTGAGGTTGTGGACAGGTGTCTTTTATACTGATAACAAGTTTTAATACAGGTAACAAGAGGAGGACAGAGGAGCCTCTTAAAGAAGAAGTTACAGGTCTGTGAGAGCCAGAAATCTTGCTTGTTTGTAGGTGACCAAATACTTATTTTCCACCATAATTTACCAATAAATTCATAAAAAATCCTACAATGTGATTTTCTGGATTTTGTTTTCTCATTTTGTCTCTCATAGTTGAAGTGTACCTATGATGAAAATTACAGGCCTCTCTGATCTTTTTAAGTGGGAGAACAATTGTGACTGACTAAATACTTTTTTGCCCCACTGTATAGACCAACGGTTACTAGATCAGAAGGGCTTCAAGCCTCACAGAACTAAGCAAATTCCATGTGAATGCTTTGTAGTCAAATTTCATAGACTACAACACAATTGTTTTACATTCTAATCATACATGTGATAATATGGATTGATTATAATATTGCCATTATTCCCAAAAAAATATGAGTAGGTTAGTTACACATTTAATATGTCAGGATTTGTTTTGCATAGCCACCTCCCTCGCCTTGTTAAAGGACAATTCCGGCGGGGTTAATAACACATGGGTACCGAGTCGACCGTTCTCTGGGATATGTTTTCATGCTAACCGAATGTGCCCAGTTTTAGCTCAACCAACTAATTAGCGTATAACAGTAGTAGTGGAGCATGGATGAAGTAAAAGGTACACAAACAGACACCTTAACACTGCACCTGAACATCCCCTAAAATAGACTCTAAACTCAAGACGTACCTCTGCCCTCAGACCCATTTGTAACCTCTCACTCCCATAGCACCTGCACTGCCTCAGTATGTGGTCTGCCATCTCTGGTCCACCGCAGAAGTCACACAACCCAGTTGGATGTTTTCCTATGTGTAATGTGTATTGTATTGCAATACACAGTGCCCCACCTTCAATCTAGGCAGGTTTATTTATGTAGCACATTTCATACACAATGGCTATTCAAGGTGCTTTACATGAACAGGAAAACATACAAATTTAGGACAGATTAAAGATAAAATGAAAGCAATTAAAATGAAAAAAAATAATAATAAAAAATTTGAAAAATAGTACAGTTAAGAAATAAAAGATACTGAACAAACCATATAAAATATAGTGCAATCAGTTCGGACTTAGCACAGTGTTCATTCAGTAAATGCGTAGCTAAACAGATGTGTCTGGATTTAACGGTGACTACTGTTGGAGCACATCTGATCTTTTCTGGGAGCTGGTTCCAGCTGCGGCTGGCATAGTAGCTAAAAGCAGATTCTCCGCGTTTTGAGTGAATCCTTGGTATCGCTAGCTGATGTAATCCTAATGATCTGAGTGGTCTGTTGGGTTTATATTCAATGAGCATATTTGCAATGTATTGAGGTCCTAGGCCATTGAGTGATTTATATACCAGTAATAATACTTTAAAGTCTATCCTAAATGTGACTGGGAGCCAGTGTAGAGACCTGAGGACTGGTGTGATATGTTCTTATTTTCTGGTTCTGCTCAGAATCCTGTCAGCAGCGTTCTGTATGAGCTGTAGCTGTCTTATGGTCTTTTTGGGAAGACCAGTGAGGAGGCCATTACAATAATCCACCCTGCTGGTGATTAAAGTATGAACAAAGATCTCTAAGTCTTGTCTGGAAACAAAGCATCTAATTCTTTAGATATTTTTAAGATGATAATATGCTGATTTAGTTATTGCTTTAACATGAATACTGAAACAAAGGTCAGACTCCAGAATCACACCAAGATTCTTGACTTGATCTTTAGTTGTTTGACCCCTAGCATCAAGGTATGCGTTCACCTTGAGAACTTCATCTTTGTTTCCAAATGCAATGACTTCAGTTTTCTCTTTGTTTAACTGAGGAAAGTTTTGGCACATCTAACTGTTAATTTCATCAATGCATTGGCATAGGGAGTCAATGGGGCTGTATTCGTTAGGTGATACGGCTAAGTAGATCTGGGTGGGGTCTGCATAGCTGTGGTAAGCAATTTTTTTCTTTCTCACTATTTGGCTCAGTGGGAGCATATACATGTTGAATAGGAGTGGCACAAGAATTGAGCCTTGTGGGACTCCACATGTCATGGATGTCCACTCAGACTTATGGTTGCCTATACTCACATAGTAACCTCTTGCTTCTAGGTATGACCTGAACCATTTTAGGACCATCCCAGAATGCCCGACCAAGCTTTCCAGCCTGTCAAGAAGTATGTTGTGGTCGACAGTGTCAAATGCTGCACTGAGGTAGAGTAGTACCAGCACTGATAGTTTGCCTGTATCTGTATTGAGGCGAATATCATTTATTATCTTTACGAGCGCTGTCTCTATACTGTGATGTGGTCGCAAGCCAGATTGAAAATTGGCAAAGTGTCCATTTGAGCTTAAGAATCTGTTCAGCTGATTGAGAACAACTTTTTCAATGATCTTGCCTATGAAAGGGAGATTTGAGAATGGTCTGTAGTTGCTTAATACGGTGTGATCCAAAATGCTCCTTTTCAGGAGGGGCTTAACAACTGCAGGTTTTAGGGACTTTGGAAAAGTCCCAGAAAGAAGTGAGGAATTTACCAATTCTAGGAGATCTGCTTCTAAACAGTTAAACACACTTTTAAAAAAAGATATGGGAAGTGTGTCAAGGGCGAAGGTTGATGTTTTAAGGTGCTGTACTGTTTTTTTCCAGAATGTTACCATTAATTGCTTCGAAAACAGACATAGTGACTACTTTCTGAGGTTGTGGTCTGATCTGTCTGACCTCAGCGCAACTGAAGGATGTGCTGATCACCTTTCTGATATTATTGATTTTCTCTAAGAAGAAACAATACTTTCCTTCTTTCTACTCCTAACTGCCCTCCTTCCTTCCCCAACCACACCCTGTATCTGGAACATGTGCCTCCCTTTGGTGTCCACATTCCATCGCTCCTGCCAGACCTTCCTCATCTCAATCCACTCAATCACCTTAGCTTCTGTTCTGCTCAAGGACACCACCACGTCCACCACCTCACCAGAGCCTGCTTTGCCAATTTATCTGCATCTTTGTTACCGGCCACCCCAGCAGAAGCCGGAACACACATGAATGAGACCTGCACCCAGACTTGGGAGTCGAACAGTGGTATGGATAAGTAGGCAGATCCTTGGTGCTCGGAGGCTGTTTATTCCACTTGTGAGACCAAACAGAAGTTATAGCCTGGCTTTCCAACTTTGATGGTTGAAAGTGACAGATTTAATGATGGATTCAATAATAAGAAATTTCACAATGACTGATAATAAATAAATTGCGGAAATATTAAATTGTGAAATAAATCATTAAATATAGAAATAATTAAATAAATGTTGAAATACACCATTACATATGTTACATGTTATTTATTAATTCCTTATTTATAATTGAAATATATTTCCTCTTTATATATTTATTTCACGGTGTATATATTTATTTAATAAAGTCGCAAAAATTCCTCCATACTTGCCAGTTCCATGTGCAGCACACTTCTTAATATCATTATGAACGGTTGATTCAATGATGCCAAGTTGTGTGAAGATGGCTTTGTACCCTTCTTATGTTGGGTGACAATAGTGATTCTGATGCTCTCAGACAGCTCTCTTTACTTCACCTACTTGAAAAACAAACAGGGATTAAAAGTGGCCTTTTTAAACATTAAAGCTACACTGTGTATTTCTTTGAGTTGATTCTCATTTGTTCTTTAAAAAATATGTGCTCTTTCATGTGTAATTACTTCCACCAACTAATCAAAGTATTTTCGTAAGTGTAGAACCTTCCATTCACAAAACATACAATGGTGCCGCTTGAATTGTGGCAGCCATGTTACGCCTCCATCTTTAAAATACTATAGCCAAAGAGGGACATACCTGGAAATTCAAGCTCGGCCTTTCGCGCTTTTACAGTAATGGCACCATGACGAATGCTAGAGGGAGATTACTCACGACTGCCGGGAAATTTCAGTCTGTTGAAGATGTAAGATCATGCCTAATCTCGAGGACATGTAATGGCAGTGCTGTTTGATACTGGCCCAAGCTGTAGGCAAGAACATTCGCCTGGCAACACAAACTCGGATTTTCGGTTTCAAAATAATAGCGCTTGTGGTTCATTGCAATAATCATTGTTAATTCATTGCATAGGTTCATGTTTTGCTAAAATCAGTATTCTGTTGGAATAAAACAGACTCTAGTGAATGTTTTTCAAATGTAATTGTGTTTTCACATGAGACACTGACAATTTATTCAATCAAATTGTGTGTAAAACATATTTGTTACTTTTATTAATAAAACATGTTAAATTATTATTTTTGCTATCACATTATATATATTTTTTTAATTTAACCTTTATTTAACCAGGTGAGTTGACTGAGAACAATTTCTTATTTACAGCAACAACCTGGACAACAGCAACAACACATGCTCTTATTGTTTATTTACACACAATACAATTGCATTTTGTTACAATTCACGGGCTGTGTAGTGAATTAACAATGATTATTGCAATGAATCAAAACGAGCGCTATTGTTTTGAAAGAAAAAACTAATATCCAGGTTCACGTTGCTGGTATAATAACGCGAGGGGCTTCAGTTGCTTGTCCTATACATTTTCACCACTAGATGGGAGCAACTCTTACACAATGCAGCTTTAAAGCCGTCATTCATTGGTTAATTCAAGCAATGTGTGCACTGATAATTTGTAACAGGAGAGTCTAATTTTACAGCAAAGACATCCTAGTTCTTCTTCAAGAGGGTGCCTATAATTGTTACTGTTCTATACTGTGCTGTTCTGTAAAACACACTCATGAGTGTGAATAGACCAAAGCTGTTTATCTACACACTTTTTGTCAGGAGATATTGTGCATGATGAACTTAAACTTCAGGGCTGCCAGTAACGTTTACGAAAACTGTACTGTATATATACAGCCCTGGAAGAAATTGAGACCACTGCCATATTAATAATCTCTCTGAGAGGTTATACTATTGACAGTTATGTTTTGACAGAAATGGAATAATGTGTCCATGAACAAAGAAGGGTCAAAATCAAAAGTAACAGTCAGTATCGGGTGTGGCCATCAGCTTAATTAAGTAGTGCAGTGCAACTCCTCCTCATGTACATATTTGCCAGGTCTTGCTGTACAATGTTACTACATTCTTCCACCAAGGTACCTGCAAGTTCCTGGACATTTCTGGTGGAATGGCCATAGCCCTCACCCTCTGATCCAACAGGTCCCTATGTGCTCAATGGGATTGAGATCCTGGCTCTTTGCACAGATTCAGCAGTATGGCTGGTGGTATTGTCATGCTGGAGGGTCATGTCAGGATGTGCCTGCAGGAAGGTTACCACATGAGGGAGGAGGTTGTCTTCCCTGTAACGCACATCATTGAGATTGCCTGCAATAAAATCATCAGTCCGATGATGCTGACACAATGCCCCAGATCGTGATGGCCCCTCCACCTCCAAAACGATCCCGCTCCAGATAAAAGGGCCCCAGTGTAATGCTCATTCCTTCAACAAAAACGTGAAGGAATCACCCCTGATGAGACAAGACCATCACTCATCAGTGAAGAGGTCTGTGCTCGTTGTTGCCAGTTATGTCTGGTGAGGACCTACCTTAAAGTAGACCTACAGCCCCACATTCCAGCTTCTCAGCCTATTGCAGACAGTCTGAGCACTGATAAAGGGATTAGGCGATCCTAGTGTAACTCGGCAGTTGTTCTTGGCATCCGGTACCTGTTACACAGGTGTGAGGTTCAGATGTACTGATCCTGTGCAGGTGTTGTTTCATGTAGTCTGCCACTGCGAGGATGATCAGCAGTCCTTCCTATCAATCTGTGTCCTTAATTGCTTACTTTCTGTAAGCTGTTAATGTCTTAATGACAGTTCCACAGGTGAATGTCCTTAATTCTTTTACATTGTTTAAACCCTTTACAATGAAGATCTGTAAAGGTATTTGGCTTTTTACGAATTAGCTTTAAAAGACAGTGTCCTGAAAAAGGGATGTTTTTTTTGCTGAGGTAGCATTGCCATTTTGTCACAACTTTGGAAGTATGCTTGGCATCATTGTCCATTTGGAAGACCCATTTGAGACCAACCTTTAACTTTCTGACTGATATCTTGACAAGTTGCTTCACACTTATATTACATTTCTTCCCGATTCCGATGCTTGGTTTGAACTTCAGCAGATCATGTCTACATGCCTAAATGCACTGATTTGCTGACAGGTGATTGGCTGATTAGATATTTGCATTAACGAGCAGTTGAACAGGTGTAACTAATGAAGTGGTGACCATGCACCCAACTTAAAATAAAAAATAAAAAAAATTTAATTGTTTGCATCTCCAAGAATGACAATACAGACATATCGTATGTGTAGCCCTTATCACCTACTAGTACCTACTTATTTTTATTTTTCTCATTCACTTCTTTACCACTAGAGGGCAACCTTTAACAGTTAGACCAGTGTATGATTTCAGTTGATACAACAAAGCCTACTGTATGAGCAGAATAAAGTTTATGTTGACAAACCAGGTTCACATTTAGCCAAATCTGAAAATTATAATAATAAATATAATAAAATGAAGTACACTTGTGTACAGTACAAAATAATTTATTACCTATTTTAAAACTTAACATTTTCTAAAAATGAAAGCTCACAGATAACTGCTTTAACTTTCTCACATTTCTCATGTAGACAGACATTTTGTGCTCCTGGGTAAGAAAAACATTATAAGGTTGTTCAAATAACAGAAGCTGAAACACATTCAAACTTAAACAACCAAAACAAGCATACACCTACATCACTGGTGTACCTGTACTCTATTGACACAAGTGCTGAAACTATAGACAACATTACTTTTTTTGGCATTCTGCTTAATGAGACATTACAATACATTGGGACTTAATATAGAAATCTTATAAGAATCTTTCAGTGATATAGAAAAAAACATATAGTAATATAATAACATATAGTGAGATAATAGAACTTTAATCTGCTATAATATTATTTATCCCAATTTACCTATAGACTCCGTGAGATTGTTAGTTTTCTAATGATATTTCTATAATTCTTTTCTATAATAATCCTATAGGAATTTGGTAAGGGTCAGAGCTGTGCTACTGTCTGGAGACAATCTTTCAGTGTGGGAATGTAAAAGAAGAAGCTACCTCATCATTTGATGAATAGCTAACACGCTGTTATTCCTTTCTCATACTTTTTTTACCTCTCTAAATCCAGATTACTATGTGAACAAAGATCAATTCGAATGGCCTCGCTCATGCTAGTTACTTAAAATAAAATTGAATGAGGACAGATGTTGCATCAGATATGTTTGTTTTTGGGCTGGTGATCAGCTCTACATTTTGGAACATTCAATTCCAACTAGAGGTCGTGCAGTCAAATGAAAGAGGACTCTGTCTGTCTGCTTGTCTATTTGACCCTAATTCAAATGTTTTCCCCTTCCTCTCTCTTTCACCTCCCTTTTCACCAACGCTCGGGTCCTTTGCCAGGCCTTAGCCTTTCCCTACACTCCCCTGATTGCCTTTGGCATTGGCATCATACCATTACACACACACACTCATTTAGTACAGGCTCTGTCTAGCCGAGCCAGAAATGTTAGCATTGCCTCGGTGCTAAT
>JACXGM010037959.1:0-10959 GCA_016801145.1 Umbra pygmaea
TTACCATGTATACCCCAAATCATTACTGTTACCATGTATACCCTAAATCATTAATATTACCATGTATACCCCAAATCATGTAATTTCACTAGCCTTTTTGTTTCACAGATGTCTGTTGATCTGCCTGATAACCTTAAACCCCCATCTGTCTCCCTTTCTCAGTGCCTGTCCACCCTGCTGATGCTGTGTACCAGTGACATGTACACGCTCATCAACTACGTAGGCTTTATCAACTACCTCTTCTACGGGGTGACTGTTGCCGGGCAGATTGTGCTGCGCATCAAGGAGCCGGACATGCACCGACCAATTAGAGTGAGTATCAATGAAGACTGCTTTCTGGCAATTTGGCTCTATTAACTTCTCTAGGGTAGACAACTAGATTCAGCCCTAGGATGGAAACAATTTATAACATAATTATAGGTTAATTTGTACACTGCTTAAAACTGTTGATATATTGTAAAATGATTGGTTATTGCTCTTTGCATAATGACTGACGGACACTCCTTCCTCTATCACTCTCTCCATCCTATAGATTAGTCTGGCCTGGCCAGTGATCTACCTGCTGTTCTGGGCATTCCTGCTAATTTTCTCTCTGTACTCTGAGCCGGTGGTGTGTGGCCTGGGCGTGGCTATCATGCTGACTGGAGTCCCTGTCTACTTCCTGGGAGTCTACTGGGACAACAAGCCTGAATGCTTCAACGCCTTTGTCGGTATGGCAGCATCATTTCAATGAATTCAGAGTTGTCTTTGTATTCATCCTTTACTTACCCAGCCACGTCATGCGGGAATAAAGTTGTAATTTTGTTGATGGCTTGTAACTTGTTTATACAATTTCAGATGAATTCAACTCTAAAAGAAAATAATTGTTGTTTCTATAACCTTAACTGTAACTCCACCCACTGCTCTGCGGGTGTTCTAGTATCCTAAACTCTCCGGTTCCCTCTCCAGCCAAGATGACCTACCTGGGCCAGAAGTTCTGCGTGGTGGTGTACCCAGGGGAGTCCAAGGGTTCAGAGGAGCCAGGGAGCGGAGAGGAGGGCGAGGAGCTCAAGGAGGCCCGGGCTCCGCTCTCACGAAACAACGAGGAGACCGAGAAGTGCGGTGCGGACTGCTGAACACAACGCTTGATTGCCCAGCAGCACTGCCCACGCCACCAATGCCTCAACACGCACCAAACATCTACACCTCAACGCACACACACACCACCGACGCATCCACGCAAACACACCACATATGCCTCAACACACAAACACCACCAACAATTCAGCACACACCCACGACCAATGCCTCAACACACCCACCACCAATGCCTCAACGCACAAACACCACCAACGCCTCAACACACACACTCATCACAAATGCCTCAACACACACCCACCACCAACGCCTCAACACACAAACACAGCCAACGCCTCAACACACACACCCACCACCAACGCCTCAATACACAAACACCGCCAACGCCTCAACACACACAAACACCACCAACGCCTCAACACACACCCACCACCAACACCTCCACACACACCCACCACCAACACCTCCACACACACCCACCACCAACGCATCAACACACACACCTATCACCAACGCCTCAACAAACACAGCTACTGTACCACCAACACTTCAACAGACACACTCAAAATCTGAGAAACACACTTGTTGAGGCAGCCTCAGAATTTCAGGTGTTTCACGATGGCAGAGGAGAGTTAGCTCGTAATCACAGACTTGGAAAATGTTGTAACTACACTGTGTTTTCAGAAAATGTGTTCATACATCTGATTGTAGCTTTGTTTCAATCATCAATGCTGTGCCAATAGGAGAGGAGGCTAACGAGGAGGGAGGATGAGGAAGAGGATAAGAGACCTTTATCTGGGCATTATTTTTCAGGCTGCCACCTTACAATGCTGCTTATTGCACTCATGTTTTTATCCTCTGATCTTTTAATTTCCCCTTTTTATAATATCACCACCCCACCATCTTCTTCCTCCCCCCTCACACACTCCCTGGACACTCCATGAGCAACTCAGCCAGCCGCCATTTTAAAGAACCACTGTACCATGGCAGATTCATCATCAGCATTACTTTTCTGTTATGTGCAATTTTAACTTTTTTTTAAAAACACACCAAAGCTGTATTTTTTTGAATGTCAAAACCATCAAAATTCAGATCAATTAATTTCATGTCAAATACACTAAATACAGATTTTTTTATTTTACTTTGACAACTGTGATTCTGAAATGTTTTTTTAATTGTTTATATCATGTGTCATTGTTTATTGTTGTAGTTTCATTGTGTTCCTTTTAGTTTGTTTTTTTGGGTTATTTTAGTTTTTTACTCTTGCGACAGTGAAAGTGTTTAAAGAGCCTTTGAGCAGTCTAGTTCAGTGCCTCTTAGATCCTTGCCTGGTGCAAAATCAGTTCTAGCTTTTTTAATAGTGTTAATTCTTATATATTCTGTATGTAGGTATTGGAATAGAATTATTGTCATTGATGTTCAGAGATTATTTTATTCAGATATTTTTAATGTTGGAGAAACTAAGTTTGACTTTGACTTGACTGCTAAGAATGATGTCATTAAAGACAAACAATCAACTTTACAAATGAAGTCTGCTCACTGAAGGGTTAGAAACAGACTATTTAAGATAGAATGTTGTATAAAACACACAGAAAATCCTTTTGAAAAGGGTTTTCCACAAACAGACAAAAACACTAACACCAACACACCCTCGGATCCGAACCTCAAAATAGTGAATGTCGCACTGTTAGATGTGAAATAATCTAACAAACAAATCTGTGTTTATCATAACAGTATGTGAGCGGGCCAGGGTGGACTGCATGGAATGTGGCCCACTGCTCTTTCAGGACCCCCCCTAAACCTTTTAGTTCCTAAACACATCCAGTACATTCACCATAAAAGTGCAGAAAGGTACAGGTAAAAGTCAGGTATCTAAACGTGCCCCATACCAGGCTCTGTCATTTAAGTGTACTGTACTACATAGACAGGAAGTACCAGATATCGAACAGACACACCTCATCTACTACACGTTCTATGACCAGTTTAGGACTTCTCAGGGCATTTACACTGCCTTCTTCAGGCTGCCCAAAGTGAACATTCCAAAGCTTCTAGGTTAGTATACTGTAGGTTCGTGGCTTAAGTTACATCCATAGAAATAGAATGTATTGAAAGGCCAGTGAACTGCTTGGCATGGTCAGTTGATTAGTACACAACAAAATGGTGATTGTGGTTAGTTGTCACGGTTTAACACGGAAGTAGGCCACTAGATCTTTGCAATGGAATGGTACACGTAAAAATTGCTGCCGCTCTCACCATTCTGCTACATTGATTTGAATTGATATGTTCTTTCTATCCATTCCATTTTTATGTGTGCGTCTTTCTCTGTCTCTGTCTGACAAATGAATATACTATTATTCCTCTAGATCTCTTAATACACATTTATATACACAGACACACATCATTTCTCTAAGATCACAAGTTTTCTAATTTACAGATCATGCCGATACAAAAACAATGTCTGACATGCTATTCAATAAAGAATGTAAAATAACACTTGTAGTTTATGATACGTTAACCAGTTTGCTTTCTGCCGTGCATTAACAAGTCAAAGGTCATGGGTTTCTGTCCGTGTAAACTTTGGAAACAACAGGGTTCGGAGGCAAATATGGAGTTCTGGTCTGATTACAATTGCAGACATTTGCATCAATAAACAGTTTGGCACATCAAGTCTGCAGCCAGGCATGAGACTGCCTTGTTATGTAATTAAGCCTATCCAGTGTGATAGGCTTGTGAGATGGCGTAGAATCCCAAAATACACTATGGCAGAGTTGTCTGTGATGTCTTTGTAAGTGCAACATGGATGTGTGCTGTGCCTATATTTCTATAGGTGTAATAGTACTAATATATTCTATGGTACATACTGTATGAAAAACTGAGCATAAAGTGAAACATCATTTCTTTGGACTTTGGTCCTGAGATAATAAAAATTCAGTATTACAACAGAAAAGCATTATATTGCTTTAGTTTATTGCTTATGACTAATATTTGGTTTCATTGTAATATTTGTGAGCAGATAAATCAGATTTTCAACTGAAATTTGTCGACCAATTCCCAATCATGATTACATTTTGGTTTCAGAATTATACAATTATACAAACAAAGAATAGTATTTGGTCAATATCTTAGAACCATATTTTATTTTTGTGAACTTTGCAGTCATAAACAATGTAGAAGCCCTACCAGACAATGAATGGCTATTGCACATAGGACTCCAGTTCTGAACAGTTTTCTTTAATTTCAGTAGGCTGGGATTCAATCCAACCTGCAAGCATGTCATTATTCATACCGTACCCACACTTCAAGATCTACATGTAAAAGGAAATGTATAGCTGTGAGCAGTGCCGGCCCGAGCGTTTTGGGGGCCCTAAGCAGAATTTGATTTGGGGGCCCCCTCCTACTATGCAAAGTCACCTGTGCACATGATTGGGAGCCCCCTGGTGGCCACGGGGCCCCAAGCAGCCGCTTAGTTTGCTTATGCCTGGGCCGGCCCTGGCTGTGAGGGGCATCACCCTGGTAGGTTTTTATATAGTTAAAAAAATTACTCTTGGAAAATATGTCTACTTGGTAAACACTTAAATGTGAGTATGAATCAATGTACTGAACCCTACGTTTATATCTGTTGACCCAGACTAACCTCAAGGTCTTCAATGGTGGTTAAGGAATATACATTAGTGTGTGGAAATTCCAAAATCTAAATGAAATAGATTATAATTCTATTTATCGCAGTTCACAACTCAGCAAATCACTTACCAGCTCCTGTCCATAGCCTGGGTGACTTTTACATTGCGTTTACCAAGTGAAACCAAAACTAGTTTACTCTATTATTAAAACCATTTATCATCCAACATCAGAATAGAACGAATTTTAAAGTCTCACCAAGTACTACATTCAAATAGCAGATGCTGTAAAGGGAATTTTCTCAAAGTGAAATTTTTTCTCCATCTCTGTGTGGGGGAAGAAGTGGGATGTTTTGCTTCCGTTTCTGCTTGAGTGAAGGTAACAACATAAACACATTTAAACAAGCTGTGTCTGCCTAGCTCTGTTTGTATAGATGTAAGCCATGCAAAAATATTATATTTCTTATATGTTATTATTATGAGCAATACATTTTTAAGACTTTCTTACCAACTTAATGGATTGTTTTTTTGAGTTCCAACATAAATGTACAGTAAAAACAGTAATGGGTCAAATAAAATTATATGCTGAGCAAAATGAATATTTTGTGATGTTTATAGTAGTATTTTACATACAGAGCATACCTGCTTTCCACGATCAGAACATTAAACACATCTCATGACAACATCATTGATATCTGATGTAGTTTTATTAACAAATTAAACCATTACATTAATGATGAATTTCTCACATTTCCACACATTATAATGTAAACATCAGGACATGGTGAAGGAAGAGAGCACTGACATAGTGATACTACCAACACTAAAGGAATAAATCATTATTCCATAAAACAGGCCTTCAAATGTTAATAATAGTAACATACAAGTTGTTGCAACGTGTAAATCTGCTTGTAGAAGCTGTACAACAGCTGACCCCAATGCGAGAGAGCTGAAGGCTTTTCCCACTTGGTTCTTAAAGACTGGTTCAATTCCATTTTGTGTGCAGTGTGAATGATCTGATAGAACTCAAAAACTGAAAACATCCAGAGGGGTTTGTTTAAGTTTGACTTGCTTTAAGTCCTTGAACATCCAGAGGGGTTTGTTTAAGTTTGACTTGCTTTAAGTCCTTGAACATCCAGAGGGGTTTGTTTAAGTTTGACTTGCTTTAAGTCCTTGAACATCCAGAGGGGTTAGTTTAAGTTTGACTTGCTTTAAGTCCTTGGCTTGGTCCCCTTGTTTACTGTAATGTAAACACAAAGCTGGAAAGACTTGCACTAATATACTCACTGTTTCCTTTGTCTTAACACATCATGTTAGCAACGAAAACTAAATTAAAGTTGCTGCAGTTGGAGCTACAATTTTGACTGACATATTTGAAATTAAAACATTACCTTATTTATTTATATAGATTTTTTTTTACCAAATACATAGCCTCCAAAAAGTTTAATTCATAGCTCTGATAACAGTTTCTAATGGCTTGAGTTTATTAGCTCTGCGTTTATGTGGAGCACAATGAGTGAATGTTGAGAAAATATATTTGTTCTGAATGGAGTGGACTCAGACTGCACACATTTTACGTGAAGAGGCCAGACCTGGCTAATTCTTCATGAAATAGTAAGGCCAGTGTGAATATAAATAGAATTTACTACAGCCTCGTTCTGTTAAAAAGGACTGTCAGTTGTACACTTGTGGCCAATAACAGTTAGGGTTTAGATCTTAGGAGGGCTAAGCTGATCCTAGATCTGTGGCATCGTCTAAGTGACAGAGAGGAGTCGCAGGCTGGTGGGACAGTGGAGGAGCATCCCTCCTCTTAGAGCAAGGACCAGATGCAGCACTGAGCCCCCCTGGATCTTGTAGTCTGCAGCGGTCTTCTCATCATTCCTGGAGTAAAGAAACAGCCACCAAGTGAATACACGGTGCAGTGTATGGGACCTGGCAGTAGCCCCGCCCAGGGTGCAGGTAATAAGCAGTCAGTCAAACACAGGGGCACCTGAGCATTAATTACCTCTCTCCCCATCTCCTTTTAAACATGTTCCTCAGATCAATGAGGGGAGACCTCTGGCAAGAAGACGCTCAAAGCGAGAGCAGAGTAGTACTTGTTAAATGCATTAGAGACCTCAGTTATTAGGAAGTACTTATTAGCTGTTTCTCAATGTCAAGGATCCTTCCTTCATAGGGCTGGTCCTTCCAAGTCAGGTCCTTCAGAGGCTAGGCTCCTCCTAGCATTCGGAGAACACGTAAATGGAACAGGCTAGCAAATGCACGTTATTGTGACATTATGTCAGTGAAAAGGTCAGCCTTTGGCGCTGCAATTCAACAGTAAACAGTTGCAATTTGTACTGACATTTAAACGTTAAACTTTACTTATGTGTACTACCTTTTAAACAAATGTACAGTAACCTTAAACGGTAAAGATTTTAAGGTTATCGCTCCAAATGTCTCCACGTCCGCTAATTATTATATTTTAACGACCCGGAAAAGCAGTGCGCAAAGGATTGTGGGTAGTGTTGACGAACTGACCGAAGAGTTGGTTAATTAACCCGACTCGTGTCACTGAACCGGGAGAATCGAGTGCCAGACGTGAAAGAACCGACTCACTCCTGTTTTTTTCCGAATGAGAATTAATGGCACGTTAGGTAGGCTACGGTTCACCAATTCACAACTCCCATTAGGCTAGGCGAGGCAGCGGTGTAGCACAAGATCCTGGGCCCTATGCATAGGCAGTCCTGATGGGCCCCCATCTTCCTCAACCCCAATATATTCCAGAATTTTCAAGGGCCCTCTCTCCCCTTTGGGCCCTGGTAATCAGAATTGGTTTTACCCCCAGTCTGACGCCCCTGAGGCGAGGGAATATTTCCATTATGAGCTTATAGATTATGAACATAACATCACCAAGTATTGATAAACTGTGTACGTTATCAGCTACCTTAATGTGTTTAGTTGATGCATAATGTAGGCTGAATGTAGGCTGTCATGAGAAGACCGCGCACCTCCGCACCAGGGTACTGAACGAGAACGAAAGTAACAGTGCAACCACTCGAGTCTTATGTAATCAAGCGGAATTCCCGAGACCGCGAACCAGGCTACTGAACGAGACCGAAAGTAACCGTGCAACCGCTCGAGTTTAATGTAATCAAGTGGAATTCCCGAGACCGCGAACCAGGCTACTGAACGAGACCGAAAGTAACCGTGCAACCGCTCAAGTCTAATGTAATCCAGCGGAATTGCCATGAACACAATCATCTATGCACTAGAATGAAAAACTTGGTTAACAACCCAAACTTGCAGAGAACCAAGACACCCACATTATCGATGGGGAAGTAGGCTATATCACATACAAATGCACATCATGTTATCTTTGTAGTTATGTTAAGTGAATGTTGCAGGCTGTATGGTAGAGGCTGTCACAAGGAGAGGCTACTGAACGAGACCGTAACCGAGGGTACTGCATGAGTCTAATGTAATCAAACGAGTGTCCCCTCCCACCAACCGGTGACCGAATCTATTAACTCGGTACACCAACTAACAACCGTCCGGTTGAACCGACTTGTCCTATCACTAATTGTGGGAGATTTGGGAGCACAAAGGATACTGCCTTTAATGTCTATGGGAAATTCCAAGAATGAAGGGCTCAGTCCTTGGTTGAAATTCAGAGGATCCTTGACATTGAAACAGTCAATCAATCTTCCGCATCTACGAGACTGTGGGCAACATACAACTGTCCTCCACCAGCAAGGCGACTGGCAGGAGTTTTTTTCAGTTTAGTGTTCATTGACAATTTGAAAACTATGTACTGAGCTGTCAAAGCTTGTCTTGCAATCCCAAAAACCCATAGGTGAAAGCGACATATTAGCTCTTCCTCGGTGGTAAATCAACTTCCGGTTCTGGTGCCGAACGGCAAAGCACTGCACCAGTTGGATTATTTCAACTCTTGCGACACACCCGCCGCACCGCATCCACATTTTGCCGGTTCTGGTAGATTTGCTGCAGCGGTGCGCATTGCTTCCTATTGAAATGAATGGACTTCCGCCGCAATGCAACCAGTTTGCCGGATCTGGTGTGAATCCAGCTAAAGGGTCTGTGCAGATGAATGCGTTTAATGAAACTTTGTGAAATAACGATAATTTGCGTGAAAAACGTAAATGTTCTTTAACAAATGTATATTTTGTTACCTCTGCTGTCAAGGTCGCTCGCACCCTACTTCCTGCTTTCAGTCTGCTAAGAGGGCACGTTTTTGCTGTTCAACTTAGACTGTATATATTAATGGACAGAGCATGAGTGACGACACCCATTGGTTTGTGGAGATCTGCTATGAGCAAGGGGGTAAGCGAGCATCCAGGAAAGCGTACCTCCTATCCGGAGAGTCTAACAAGGCACCACCTGCCATTAGCATTTTATAGACTCCCATTAATTTTGGCATTACTTTGACAGCAAATAAATTTGCATCTGAAGTGTTTAAAGACTTTTTTGTCCATTGTAAATGTCTAAAGAACCACGACAATGTAAAAAAGGCTCCATTACCTTGTATCTCACGTTATGGCCCCATAGCAGACGTTTTTGTAAAAAAAGGCTAACTATTGTGTCATATGTACGCAACTTTCTGTCACACAGTAGATAAATTACCTGTCTAGTCCAGGAGAAGCTCGCAGGCAATTGGTGGGACGTGGAGGCATACAGTCAAAGGAGAAACCCATAGTCCATGAAAAGCATCAGAAAAAATATATTTGCTCCTATGCTCATGACCAACTCCTACTCATGCTCTCCGTCTCTGCAAGAGGCAAGATTCGAAATGATTCAGATTTCTCTTGGCACAGCTACCAGAAGACTTACAACTTTCAGACAGATAGCTCACATCACATCTACGTCATCAAGCTCAGTTTGCGGCTGCGCAGTATGCTCAGCCACCACTGGAAATTTGACTTCATGGTCTCCGTCGAAGTTTATGGCATTGCTATGTTCATTTTATTTACTGTCTATGGCTATGAGTCGTCAAGTTTGCCGTTACAGGCGCTGCCATCTTGGTTGTGGAAGTAACGATTTTAGATGAGGGAAAGTAATCTAGCTAGCTAACTGATAATAATTGGGATGCTAACGTCATTTACCAGAAAAACTGAACTGCCAACTCCTTTGAGTGTCTTGTCGTACAACCGAACGCCATAGCCACACCCTAAAACACCTCCTGCTTTATCGCCGATTTTAAAATCAATGAGACCATAAGTAAAAAAATGTACATAATTCTGTATATGCAGAACACTTACAAGTAGCGATTGAGACCATAAACTCATTATGAAAATGTTTACTAAGGTAATGAAGTGGGTCACATTCTCATAGACTTCTACAGAAACAGACCTCCTTTTGCAACCAGACGTGTCGCCCCCAGCTGGAATTCAGATAGAATGCAGGTTTAAGGCACTTCTGCATTTGCATCACTTCACCGAACCGGACGCTCTGTCCATTAATATGTACAGTCTATGGTAAAAAACTAAATGCTGAATTATTTTTCTAAATTCACACTTCTCTGTGAATAGTATATTCTCAATCAGGGAATCAGGGAAATTTTGTGTTTAGAAACTATACAAAATCTGAATTTTGTAAAGGTTACAAAAAATACAAATAATGTAAAGGTTAAATAATATTTCACTTAAGCTGAGAAGTTAACAACAAATATTCCACTATTCCACAAGGATAGGTTGATAAATTAACAAAAGCAGAAAGAAATAAATAAATAATTTAAAATGTGTCCCACTTTTCCACTAAGAGGCATATTAACTGTTTACAGTTCAATTCACAGTACAGTTTACAGTTACATTGTGAATAGCACCAACAGCATCTACAGCATCAGTGCACTGGATTCAGCCACTTTATCTATATCTGTGTCGTTACTTATAGACACATTAACATGAAAGCCTCCAAGTTGTCCTGACTCGATGAGCTTCGTAGCTTATTCGTCTCTCACATGCGACCTGCGTGATGGACAAACTTATATGCTAACCCAATGACATGATAAGCATCTGTGAGGAGGTTATACTGCGAGAGATTAAATGGACACAAAAAGCACCGTTTTTGCAGGAGGAAAAGGTCCTGCTTTCAAGCTCCATCTCTGGTTCTTCCATATATGGCAGTCCGTAACTATTCTCCTGACCTTCCTGTGTCTCCTCACTACATGTCCTGACAGTATAACTCTTTCAAGCTCCATCTCTGGTTCTTCCATACATGGCAGTCCGTAACTATCCTCCTGACCTTCCTGTGTCACCTCACTACATGT
>JACXGM010037960.1:0-10960 GCA_016801145.1 Umbra pygmaea
TATTATACGCGTGTCACAGTAATATACAGTTTATTTTTGCATTGCCAGATATGCTACATTTACTTTCCATACGATGAAAGTAATTATTTTTCGACACAGACGGAAGGCTGTTTCACAAAATGAGCATAAGTGTTTGTAATTTTAATACGGCCTACTTTGCTTTAAAAAAAATGCCAGGCAAGACACTGACTTGGATTATAGCATAACTGAATAATCTAGCCAATATAGATACTAAACGAGAAAACAAAGTAACATTTCTATAAATCGACGTAACAACAACAAATTCTACAAAGTCTATATTAATAAATGTTATTTAACAAAGCTGGATCAAGCGCAATCATGTGCACAGGTCCATAACCTTTGGTAGCACTCGCGCTAGCTCGACCCTGCGCTCCTTGAGTGAGAGAGCTGCCTGATGAGCAAGACAGTCGCAGAATTACTTCAATCGATTTAGGAACAAAGACATTATAGGCTCGTCATTGTTCCCTGTTAAATACTACATCTACTCATATGCATTTGAATAAGCGGGTGATACAGGGAAAAACAAGTATTTCTGGGCAATTTAGAATGGAGTAAATACCGTTGTTTATAGCTATCAATTGCATTACAATGTTTGAACGATATGATGGAGGTGCATGCTGGCCAAGTTCGATAGACAAACACACTGTGTATCCAGAAAGCAGAATGTAGACATGGAGGTCCTAATTATGTCGGCTGTGTTTGCTTTGATTTAGTACAGTAGCTACATTTGTTACTTTTAATGTTCTGTTTAGTTTTATGTTAATTAGGATGCCCCTGCCATCATTTGATTCTATTCTGATCTCTACTTTACAACATTGGTTTGCCTGTGTTTCCTGGCAACAGAAAGCAAACCATTGCAGAAAGTTGCAAGGTTTGTAAAATGTTATAGTCTGTGTCCACAATTTGCTGTGATGTTGAGACATCTGTCCTGTGTCGTCATAGCAGAGCCTGACGTCAGGAGAAGTTCCTGGTGTGTGTGTGTGTGTGTGTGTGTGTGTGTGTGTGTGTGTGTGTGTGTGTGTGTGTGTGGTAATTAACTGGTTGCAATGAAAGGCATGTAATTGGCTTTTTCTGTGTGCATTGGGCAACTGAAAGAAGTCAGTCTGCTAAACAGAACTCAGTTGTGGGCATAAGACTGTTGGCCTTTCATGATACATTGGCTTTCTGCACCTGTTTGGTCTTGGAAATATTACCCTACATTTTTCTATAACAGAATTAGTGCTAGCAAGCCTAAATTCCAATCGGTACCTAACCTGTAGCAATATAATATCTTTACTACTCAAGCTTATTTTAAGTTGTTTTCAACCCCTGGATCCAATATGCTAGTTCCTAACATTTACTAGCCATGTTTTTTGGAAAAAGTTACATGGTGCAGGTTTAATGTTGGACTGGAATGAAAGTGATTGCAAGTTTACTTCACGTTAAATGCCTTGCCCAAGGACACTACGACATTTGACCTAGTCAGGCATTGACCTGTCAAAAGTACGACTACAAGTCTGACTCCTAACCACTGAGCCACCTGGTGACTATATCACTGTTCCACTGGAAATGGGATAGGGTATTCTTAGTAGGTTTGTAAACAGTATCTTTTTATTTTTACAGTGTTCTACTCTCCACTGGGGCCCTTTTAAAAAGGGCTTAAAAGATGTTATGTAACACAACAAACCAGGTTATGTTTTCTGTCTCACTGAACTCTAGTGATCAACCCACATATCCATGTAAAGTGAGGTCAGGCCATGTGATTAGTTCAGTCAGAGTATGGAGGGACATTGACATTAATAATAAGATAAGTCCCTTGTACAGCACTGAATGCTTGATTTATTTTGACCCATGTTAACCTATTTGCCTGAATGAGCTTTGTGTAAGAACTAAAAATAAGGCAAATATGACTTAGCTAATGCAACATGTTTTTGTTTCCATGTGCTGTATGTGGAGGTGGAAGGCTGGTAGCCATATCCTTGTGTAGGTGTGTTGTATAAGGTTAGACTGACTTAGGCCTTGTCCACACATACACAGGTATTTTCGTAAACTGAGTTTTTCTTCCATAGTTAAGAAATAATAATCTTGTCCACACAAGCACAGTTTAAATAAAATCTCTGTCCACATGGAAACACAAAAACACCCGATCGTGCTGCTGTCAAGAGCATGCCAAACCAACAAGTGAAGCTATAACCCTAACTGTAAAACCATGTTGGCCAATCAGAAGCCACCTGTTCTAGTAGGTCTCGTCCAAAACTGGCAAGGTCTGTGTTGTGGGAATGTAGTCACAAGCTGTGCCCTTAGTAGTATTGCGTTCTGATGCATTTGTTCAGCAATATAATGGGATAAATGTGCATGTATCTACATATTATAAGCCCTGTTAGCACAGTTTTTAGTAGCAATATTTTGGCTACATCGGCCATTGCAGACTTTTTACAGACTCTCCTCATGTAATCAATGGAGAGTGGCGCACAATCCGACGTCAAACAATGAAAATAACAGCGTGTACTCGGACATCCACAAGCCAAAATCTACGGTTTTACCATCCACACGACAACACTGTAGCGAAAGTTTCTAAAAAGCTTCACCCTGTCCGGAGTTTTCAAAAAAGCTCTGTTTCAGTGACCGCAGTGAACTGCGGTTTTTAAAATACCTGTGTTCGTGTGGACGGGGCCTTAAGCGTGCGGTACACTTAACGATCCCGACCCTGGCGCACGCCAAAGTGACGTCATGGAAGCGCCGTAACCATTTATACTTGTGCACGGTGCTCGCGACACAAGTTGCAGTCTTCTCCTGAACAGAGGTGTTGCAACTGAGGAGAGGCTACCGACTTTGATATTTTCATGGACTAGAAGAAGAAGAAGAAAAAGTTAAACGATGGCAGAACTGGCAGCAGCATTGACATTAATGTCAACAGTGGCTAAGATTATCTTAACTGTGTTGTTATGAACCATTTACCGTTTTATTACGAACCATTAACTGTGTTATTATGAATCGTTTACTGTGCCCTCCAACTCGTCCATGCTTCCTGTTTCCATTTTGTCGCGTGCCACTGAAAAAAAGTGTAATGCGAAATCTACGTCATTTTGCCGTCACTTTGGCGCGCACCCGGTTGGGAACGTTAGGTAGACTGCAGGCATTAGTCTTTCTCTTGAGAAAGGGTTTGGTTTTTCTCCCATATTTGTGATCCTTTTGAAGGATGAACGCGAAGCCCGTGCTTTTCCTGCATTTTGGGAATATTCACTAACAGTTGTTGTGACAGCAATTTAATTAATTAATATTTACGAAATATGTAAATAGACTACACTTGCATTTAGAAAGTTTTGCAATCATAGTCTTTCTGCACTTATGCAGAAGACAGATCTACAAGTGAACCCCTCGATACCTCATTCAAGAACCGAGGCCTACATTGTGTCAACTAACATAGTTTGAACACTCAGAAAAATGTCCTGTTATGATGCTGCCTTGTGTAGAAACAGTTCTGGGCTACTGGAGAGCAAAATTGATTTGAATCTGGATATACAGTGGAAGCAATTCTAGCAACTACAGTACTGCACGTCTGGGAGCTGGCTTTTTCCTTGTCTTTGGCAGAGATGTCAGAGTAAGAAAAACTAAATTCAGCGACTGACCATTATCACAAAATGTATTGGTCGACTCAAAAAAGCAATTGTGTTTTCACGGTGACAAAAGATTTGTTTTTCACACAGATCAGTTTTTCTGCTGCATTAATTTTGACGTGTCGCTGTCCTACAGCAAAACCAATGCTGACACATTAAAAAAACATCCAAACATTTTGTTAGACACATGAACTGCGTTTACTTTTGACCTAGATAAACTGTGTTATGATGCTATTCTAAGGGTTATTGAGCTTATGCTATTGACTGCGTAGGCGTGAAACAGAGCGCACAGTCCTAGTACCAATTAACAAGTAGTGTCTGCTATTGGACAAGTAAACAACAGACATGTCTCAAGGACAAGTGGCAAATCAAATTTAATGTCAATCCTTGGATTAGATGACATGCGCTCTGGCAGCATAAATGTACTGGCATACAATCTGCACCAATTATGTGATCGTTATGTGTCATCATGGACCATCTTCTCTGTGGAACATTTCTGGCACTTTGTGGAATCTATGCCCTGAAGAATGCATGTTTTTCTGCAGTCAAAGATGTCCAGTGTCTGAGCCTGGCCACACTATATATATTTAATTGTTGTAGCCTTTAAAAAGACACCTGGACAGTTGGAACTAATTAATTGGGTCAAGTTGTCTACACAGTCAAGCACAATGCTTACTTGGCTTGTCTTTTAATATGTTTACTTTGAGCCCCACATGTTAAAGGGGTTATCTGAATTCCAACAGACCCAGGAGTATCAGTTATCTCTGGACAATGTTACATGCAGGGTACTAAGTAAATAGGATTGTGTAATTCATGAGTTGCAGAGAAGGTGGATGGATTAGAACAGGGGTAGGCAACTCCGGTCGTAGAGGTTAATTGATTGCAATTAACTACTAGGTAAAATAATTTTTTTTTAAAGTGTTTCAGCCCTCCAGGACCGGAGTTGCCTACCCCTGGATTAGAAGAGTTTTCTGCAATTCAAATATTGTCCCGTCATTTTAATAATTTCTACCGCATTTCTCCTACATTAAAATGCTGAAAATATGAATTACATTTTTGATCTGTGCATTTTGTCTATCCACCGAGGCCAGCAGGTGCCTCTATCATATCATTGACACGTTGTAATGCACTTTAGCTATAAACAATGATAACTACTCAATACTACATTCCCTTCTCCTTCACTCACTTAACCCAATGCATATAACTAAGTGTACTATACATTTAAGTAGATTTCTGAGGAAGGGTATTTTGTTTGTCTACTCGTTTGGTTTTTACATACTCTATTATTCTGTGAGCAAAGTCAGTGTTTTGCCTCAACTTAATACTGGCTTTATAAATGTAAAATTAACATTGCATACCTATGCATATTTCATGATACAGCTTTTCGTCTATTTGTCAGAATATAATTGTTTTGCTCATAGTAATACAATTTAGCCTGGGCCAGTGCCCGTGCAAACTGTTGCTATTTTATGGTCTGTAGGCGAGCTTACATTAGCAATTTCAGTATCAATCTGCACTTGAAATACCACAAGGTACAGAATTTAAAAGCGAACACGTTGCTCGCCCCTAGTGTCACTATAAGCGACGTGGAATGTAGCAGCCTGTTAGCTAGCCAGTATTCACCGTAACTAGTAACATCAAATATCAATTGTCTGGGAGCTATATGCCCTGTCTTGCTTCAGTAGGTAGAGATGACTAGTTTCAAAGTGAAGTTGCAATTATCACACAAAATGCATGAACACAAAAAACATGCTAGCTTAGTCAGCTAGCTCTCCAACAAACAAAACTGATACACAGCCAGCTGAAGTAATATTACGGACAGAATAACATAAACATTTGCAATGACAAATAGGAAACACAGTAGGGATGAACCGATGGATTTCTTAGTGCCGATATGATTAATTTTTTTCATCAGCCTTACCTGATGACAATACAGGCTGCCGATTTTCTTGAGACGATATTTGGAGCCGATACTTCTTTTGCTCCCTCAATTTACATTATAAAAATAACAATGAAGATAACAAATGTTACAAGTTTCAATCTCAAAAAGGAAAATGTATTGAACTTAAAAAAACAATATTTAACTAATTAAAAACAGGAGGTAGAACAAGTAAGAACAATTAGATAAACAGTATTTGACAAATAGTAAAAACAGGTGAAGTAGTACAAGGGGCAATGCATGGTCTGCACGTGAACTGCAGTGCCCCCAGCAACACAGCTGCCTGAGTCTACGCCAGTTAAAAAATGTTCTTGGAAGCTTGGGTATCTGACAGGTTTGCAATTAACAATTGGGTGTTGTAAGTACTGAATACAATTCACATATCCACAATTTTTATTTTTGTATTTTTTTTGCACAGACTCTCCTCATGTAAACAATAGGGATAGTGGTGCACAATCTGACGTTAAACAAAGGATATAACAGCGCACGTTCAGACGTCACAAGCCAAAATCTCCGGTATCACCGTCCACACAACAACACTGTAACCGGAGTTTCTAAAAAACTTCACCCTGACCGGAATTTTTAAAAAAAGCTCAGTTTCAGTGACCTGAGAGCGTTTTCGTGTGGACGGGGCCTTAATCTCACACCTCCATATTAACACCCTGGGCCAGGGGTTCAAATTTTTAGTTTGAACTGTACCACCAGGGGTCCTAGTACCCATGATTGTGAATGACTTCCCAGGCAAAGGTGGTTTGCTCAATTACTTTCTTCACCCATTTTGAACTGCAGCTACAAATGAACCATTGTTTGGACAAAGTTGCATTCATTTGCCCGTACCTGAACCTAAATATAGAAAATACTGTTGTAACATTTTGCACGTGCATTGCCCAATAGGCTACATTTATTTTCTAAATTATCAAGGTAATTGTTTCCTGACACGTAGACGGAAGGCTGTTTCACAAAATGTGCAGAGATATTTCATGCTAGTGCTTACTTTATAAAAATACAATTGACAGGCAAGACACTGACTTTTGAGTCTAGCCAATATAAAAATTAAACAAGTAGACAAAGTAACGTTTCCTAATAAATCAACTTAAAGGGGATTAAGTACAAATATTTATAATCGTTATTCAATAAGTTCTATCATGCACATTGATGTGCCATAATGCTCTACCACTGGCGCTAGCTCGACCCTGTTCTCCCTGAGTGAGAGAGCTGCCTGATGAGCCAGACAGACGCAGAATTCCTTCAAGCGATCTAGGTACATAGACAACTTATATATTTGTTGTTTTTCCCCTTTAAATAATACACCTTGTTATATGCATTTGTAGAAGTGAGTGAATCGGAGAAAATATGCAACATCTGTTTGGACAATTTAGAATTGAGAATACTGTTGTTTATAACTGTTGTCAATCAAGCCGTATTACAACAGTTGAATGATATCATGAGAGGGGCATGCTGCCGTGTGTGTGCGCGCTTTTGTGTCAGACACCTTTAAATGTCTAGGCTACGCTACAGAAGTTATATTCAGCACTTATAAGATCCACTCAGTAACTACAACATCCATCCTTCTGAAGTTTGACCTACTGCCAACACATTGATTATTCCTGTCAATAGCTGAAGCCCCTCCATCCATATGTACTGGACACCCTTTAATGCCCCAGAGTCAGTGAACTCAGGAAAAGCCATCGATGCCGTCACTTTTGGGAAAATGTGTGTAATGTTACTGTTACACCCATGGCAACCAGCCACAACAATGCACTTGTTCCAGCTTGCCAGGAGTCAGGCTACAGTGAAGATGAAAGGCTAGTTACCAGTGTTTTAGTTATGTTCTGCTTGAGCTAACTAGCTTCTTGTGTGTAGACAATAAACATAAGCACCATCTGAAAACAGCAGCTTATTTAAATAAGTTTTATCTTGGAATAGTGACTGCCTGCTGAGTCCAAGTGTTCGGCGTGTTGAGAACCAGTCAGTAGGGGTCAAACTTTCTTGATGTAAGACATCTCACCCTACTTTAAACTCATTTTGTTTAAATGTATCATCTAATTTGATGCAAACGTGATTAAAAGGTTTAGGACTTGAGCGTCAATATCAACTGAGGTAAGGTGCTTAACATAGTGAGGGAAGAGACTCACCTAAGCGATGTTTCTCGGGTCTATGAACAGGACCGTAGAGGAGGGTTAGGAGGGTGTTATGCTGAACTGGTTGCATAACGTCAGGATCAGCTTTCAAACTCAGAGCTCATCGAGGAATACAGTCCACGCATCATGTGGTGTGGGAAAGCTTGTTGAGAATAGTGTAAATATTTGGCCCTAGCTGACCTTTGGCCTATGGGCTTTACAGGGCATTTCTAGGCATAGGCAACTTAGGCGGTCACCTAGAGCTCCACCTGGCGGTGGTGCGTAACAATTCAATATATAAATCAATTGTTGGGCCCTAAAACCTGGGGAGGCTGCTGCTGCTCTAACATTAATACCGCATAGACGCTATTACGGTACAAGTTGTAGCCTAGACTGCAGCTGTAATAACACATTACACCATGACAGACTTACTGTAGTTCTTTCTGACAGGATTGAAGATAACTTACCAGAAATTCACATTATTAAGTAGCTATGGCAGATTATATGTGCTTTATTTACAAATTACAAAGTAATTTACAATAATTAGTCCCTAAGCCAGCTATCGCGTTAACATTCTTTGCTTGTTAACTAACGTTAGCTAATGTTAACTTTAGGTCTAACCTACTTGACTTAGAGAAAGTCCACTGGCAGGGAGCCTTTAGGCAAGGTGAGATGGAAATAGTTTTTGACATCTCAAACAAAAAAATCATATCACAATTGTCAAAGATGAAATAGTCTTTGAGAAACCATAACATTACTGTTTATCATGCAATGATATATTTGTCAATTCCTAAACCTTTAGTTGCGGATATAATAAGGGGGGGTGGGGTATTTAGAGATCTCGCCTAGTTTGCCAGATTGGCCAGAATCTCCACTGGGGGGTTTATATAGAAACACAGAAAAAATAATTGCTACCTGCTGACTGGCTGTTTGGCTTCAGGCTGAGGAAATACACGGGCTAGTCATCATGCATACACAATACAAAACCTGCAGACGTTCCCTAAATTTCCATCCTGGCTGCTTTGAGAGTATGTGGACACAACATTGAGGTTGACGACCATTACATCTGTCATTAACTTTTATGAGGGACTTACACTTCTAATCTTCAGGTATTAAGTAATGTGCAACTTTACAGTGCATCCAGAAAGTATTCACAGCACTTCACTTTTTCCACTGTTGTGGAATGAAGAAAGCATATCTACATAAGTATTCACAGCCTCTGCTCAGTACTGTGTTGAAGCCGCTATGGCAGCAATTACAGCCCAGTGTCTTTGTTATGGGTCTACAAGTTAGGCCCCTATTTTTGGGCAGTTTCTCCCATCCTTCTTTGCAGGACCTCTCAAGCTCCATCAGGTTGAATGGGGAGTGTCGATACACAGCCATTTTCAGATTTTTCCAGAGATTTTCAAGCAGGTTCAAGTCTGGGCTCTGGCTGGGCCACTCAAGGACATTCACAGAGTTGTCCTGTACCCACTCCATTGTTATCTTGGCTGTGTGCTTAGTGTGGTTGTCTTGTTGGAAGATGAACCTTAGCCCCAGTCTAATGTCCAGAGCGCTTTGGAGCAGGTTATCAGCAAGGATGTCTCTGTACATTGCAGAATTCCTCTCTTCCCAGTTCCTGTCACTGAAAAACATGCCCACAGCGTGATGCTGCCACCATGTTCTAGGGATGGTTGTTTTTCTCGAAGGTTATCCTCTCCACAGAGAAATGCTGGTGCTCAGTCAGAGTGACCATGGGGTTCTTGGTCACCTCCCTGGCCAAGTCCCTTCTCTCCCGATTGCTCAGCTTGGCTGTGCTGCCAGCTCTAGGAAGAGTCTTGGTGGTTCCAAACTTCTTCCGTTTACTCTGCTCATTGGGACCTTCAATGCTGCAGATAATTTTCTGTACCCTTGCCCAGATCTGTGCCTCGATACAATAGGCTATATGCACAGCTCCAATACTTCCTGAACTTAAGGCAGCTCATTTGTTTCCTGTTTCACATTATTGGACAAACTGATTAATCCACCTGTGTTTGACTATTGTGACACACGTGGATTAATCAGTTTCTCCAATAATGTAAGACAGGAAACAAAGGAGCTGCCTTAAGTTCAGGAAATCGTGGAGCTGTGCATATAGCCTGTCTCAGAGGTCTACAGACAATTCCTTGGACTTCCTGGCTTGGTTTGTGCTCTGACATGCACTGTTAACTGTGGGATCGTATATAGATGGGTGTGTGCCTTTTCAAACCATGTCCATTCATCTGGATTTAATCAGTCATTATGGGGTATTGTTTGTAAAATTGAGGTCTAAACCACCAGCAACCAACCAACAAAATTGAGTACACACGAGTGAAAATGTCCAATCAGGGCCCAATCATTTGTAATTATGTGTTTTTGTTTTGAAGAGTGTTTTTATTAATATATTTTTGTGCTGTACATTTCTTTTGATCCCCCATGCTGTTGGAATCATTAAAGATATAGTCCACAATTTTGTCTATTGGTTCAAAAATGGTGCAGCTCAGCCAAAAAGGCTCCCTAAAAACAGTGTATTATGTCATGTACATGCCAATTTATACCCATGTCATCAAAATCACTTGCTTTTAAACTTGGAAATTCATGACTGAGGTTTGATATTTATTATATGTTGTGTGAATATATAATCCACATACTAACAACATATTAAACATTCAGGCCAAAATAGGTTTTATGTTTTGTTCATTCAAGTCTCAGACTGCAAGGAGAATTTGGCTGTGTTGAACTTGATGTTTGGTTGTTCCTAACTCTAAATATAGTCTATGCACCAAAAGACATTAACGATCATTCAGACTAGCTGAATTTGCTAAAACTCAGGATATGGAAACATGTTTTACTTAAAAATAAAGGGATATCCAATTGGAGAAAAGAGGCCCTTTTCCTTTAAATCCAGAGATTCGTTGCGTCCTCTGACATGCTTTGTTTTCATATTCTGGTGTGTACAATCTCTACATGCTTTTATTCACCCAGACACACAGGAGCCAAGTATATGTTTAGACACAGGCCATTCCATGTGAGCATGGGGTGGGAATATTTGTGTTATCAGATGGTTCTGGCAATTCTCACAGAAAATTAATTAAAATGTTTGATTGAAGTTAAGGCCCTGTGATGTGTAAGAGATTGGTCATATCTCCAAAGTAGCAAGGCCGTGGATATGTTATTTTCTAGTAGGGGTGCACTGATTGGCTGTATTTACATAAGCATCTGCAAATGGCTATTTGTGTCTGTGTGTCTGTGTGTCTGTGTGTCTGTGTGTCTGTGTGTCTGTGTGT
>JACXGM010037961.1:0-10958 GCA_016801145.1 Umbra pygmaea
CACACACACACACACACACACACACACACACACACTCACACACACACCCACACACACACTCACACACACACACACACACACACACACACACACACACACACACACACACACACACACACACACACACACACACACACACACACACACACCAACGTGTAGAGTTCTCTAATTGGAAGGTGAGTAAAATTATGATTTTCTCAGAGTAGAATAGAGGAACCCATAATTTGTCTGAAATGTTTTATTTAATTTGATTACACTGTTTTTGTATTTCGGTAACTACCGTAACACCCTGATGCTATCATGTCTATCACAATAATTAGACAAGGTTTCGAATTTCAAAACAATGGGTGACTGATATGCTCAGCTGAGTACACACGATATGGTAATGTTGTGTGGAATTTGTGCAAACATAAAAGCCAGTTGTTGATAAGGAGATGGAAATTCATAAAAGCATCATACAAGTTCAACAGATAGCTGCAAGAGTCCAGTATGGTCAAAAACATTTATTTTGGGGGGGTTAAAATTAATTTTATTGACACAACTGTAGGAAGCATAGGCTAGGAGGATAGATATGTAGAGGGAAAACGTTAGCAAGGGTACAGACAGTCAGCTGACCCTGGGCTTGAAGCTCTGTTGCAAGGGGACATGCATGCTCCAGCTTAGACCGCTCCATCCACCCAGGCACAATAACCGTCACATTTAACTCTGATCAGCCTAGCTTACCAAAGATTACACTGTTCCAAATCAACGATGCAAGTCTAACATTTAGACAATCGTGCCCATGTATGCAAAAGAACAATGATAATGCACAAGATGGCTGGTTGTTTGGTTTAGAATAGCATAATGATCATTGGGTGACAGATTTTCTGTACAGCCAGTCCAAAAAGCTACTCAAAGACAAAATATGCCAGTCCAAAAAGCTACTCAAAGACAAAATATGCCAGTCCAAAAAGCTACTCAAAGACAAAATATGCCAGTCCAAAAAGCTACTCAAAGATAAAATATGCCAGTCCAAAAAGCTACTCAAAGACAAAATATGCCAGTCCAAAAAGCTACTCAAAGATAAAATATGTCAGTCCAAAAAGCTACTCAAAGACAAAATATTCCAGTCCAAAAGGCTACTCAAAGACATAACATATCAGCACATTTTTTTGGCATAAGCAGTGACTCAATGATATGATGGGAATGATTTTTCCATTTACAGGTTGCAGCCCACAATCCCTCCTCATTCCACTTGTTCAGGGAACACTCACTGACGCCGTACTCAACAATATCAGAACTCCCCATGAAGGTTGAAGGGAAGGAAGAGGACATTACGCTTCATGTGATCAGTACTTAAATAACCCATATTTTGGGACTCAAACGCAATGTTTGTCCAGACGTCACCTATCTGAGCAGAGTCCCATTTTTTGTTTATTTTTTATGCGGAATGACAAATAAACCCAGCGGAAGAGAAAGATATGGAGCAGAGAGCACAATGCCCCAGATCGAAGGTTAGGCAAATGCAGCGGAAGCTGAAGAAACATCCCTGTCCCCAAACCAGCTGGCCAAATATGGAGCACAATAACCTAATAAATATTGGAATATTTGATGAGTGTGTAAGTTTCCATCAGCCTCCTCAGCTAGGCCAAAAGGTAAGCTGTCAATAAATTCAATGTCAATTCATGGGCATGCAGCAAGGTACAGCAGAGACAGAGAAAAAGAGTGCACAGAAAGCTAACCAGGAGACACATGACAGATGATGCAGACACACAGATAACCTTCAAGGCAAGCAAATACTAGCAGTAGCTGGACCACTATATTTTCAGGCAGACATGAACTCAATGCATACCTGTACATATAAAGACAACAGTTAATGTTCTTTTTCTGATTTTCAAATTATGTACATGACCACAAGGGATGTAGTGGCTCATAGGAGTTTTACTTATTGAGAAGTGTTCTCCAGGCAGATCTGCCTTGGAGTCTTTAATCATTTGATTGGTTAATTCAAAACAGAGGCGGGGCCTCACATCACATGGGTAACTTACAAATTTGTGAGGGCATCATTAATGCAGAAGGATAGAGTATGTGCACTTTTAGGAGCAAAAAATGCTGCCATCCAGACATCGTCTTTTCCAGGGACGTTCCTGAATTTTTCTCTGCCCGGATTACAAGTGCATGTTTGCATAAGCAGAGTGTGGGTGCTAGCATCATCTGCCTGCAGTCCTGGCCTGTCTCCGATTGAGAATGTGTGGTGCATTATAAGGCGCAAAATATGGCAACATAGTTGCGCAGCTGAAGACATGCATAATGGATGAATGGGGTAAAATTGTTTTTTGGAGTGCCTTATAGTCATCAGATTTATAGTCACAAAATAAAACAATAATGAGTTCACACTGTTTTTTCAATATAGTGCAGGGTGAATTGATTTTTCCATACTGTCTAAACTTTTTCAGAATTGGATTTGAAATATGTGTACAAAAGAAATGTAGTGAAAGACAAAAACACTGTAATATCACACTGATGCCCATTTAAAACATTGCTATACAGAGAATAATAAGAAGAACATGGATTCCTGAGGCAAGGTGCAATGCACTAAGAGGAATAAAGAAGTCAACAAATTACTTCACGCCATTTAGGAAGATTGACAAACGGTAGATTCTCATCATTATTCCCCTTTAAAGCTGACCTGCAGCAATCTGGTGTGATGGTTTCAACCCGTACAATACACTGTACACTAACCCAATAATGGCTATTTTAGGTGACCGTCAAGGAGAACCCAACTGCTGAAAGAAAATGGTGCTGTACCTAGAGAAACCACAATCCTTCTGGGAAGATGTTCTATGGACAGATTAAACCAGGCTTTTTTTCATAATGTTGCGGGGCTGTTTTGCTCTCTCTGGTGTTGGAGAATTTGTATGTGTTAAAGGAATTATGAAATCAGAAGATTACCTAGGCATTTTATAATGTGCTACACAATTTCAGAACAATAGGTATGGGTTGATGATAGATTTTGGAAAGGCACATTTCCAAAATCAAAAATGTTTAGCTGTCCAGCAATGATTAGATTGATAACTTTTTGGAAAGGGATGAAATCTCTTATTGGGAAAATGAATCCTGCAAACATTCAAGTGCTTGAATAAATTGCAATTGAATAGTAAATTACCAGCAGACAGGTCCAACAGGCGTTTTGTCAAGAGTCGTGCAACTGTCACATTGCAGAATGGGGACTGTGCCATGGGGGATTTGGATCCACCCTGTGGCCAGGACAGACATGTCGCTCTCTCAGTTCATTCATTGGACTTCCTTACACCTGTCATTGTTTATGTCATTAATCATTGTTCACCAGCTGCTCCTTGTTTCCATGTAGTGTTTGTATATCTGTTCCCTCTGGTCCCTTGTTCTGGTGTGTGTCATTGTACCCTGTGCATTGTGTTTCCTGAACCCTGTGTACATGATGAGAAGAGTTAAATCTACTTATACCCAGTAATTGCCATTCCATGCCTGTACCACGTTATGTACTGTAGATGATTACTGCCGTGTGAAGGTTTAAACTTATGTATGCTCTTCCCTACCACACTACATTAAGTGAACTGTGAGTAACAGCCGCATTGTGAGGCACAGAGGTGTATTGTTTTATGTAAAAATCTAAAATAAAGGGAGTGACGTGGAGATTTAGCATTCTGCCTCTTCCAACACCCACACCATCATAGCAACCACATATTTGGACTGAATTCTTTGTGATTTACACATCAAAATTTATCTATCTATTATCTGTAAAATTGCAGCAATGTCAAGCTATATGAACCATTGCGACTATGTTTGAATATTCTTAGTGTGATAGGTAAGGCACATACAGTCAACTCCAAAATTACATACTGTATGTGTTTATATATATATATATATATATATATATATATATTATTGTAATTTTCAAAAATGGAAGATATTGTACCTATATTATCCATGAGATTGTTCCTGATCCCTCAGACAGAGTGGCATATTTCTTCATTATGGTGAGCATTTTTATACATCCACTCTATTGGTCCATTTAGCTCTATGAGGCCATGTGTTATGGCTGAGCTTTGTAATGAGGTTGTTCTTACCAGCTGAACAGTATAGCATGTGCAAAGATCATTTGGTCAGGTGAAATATCTAGTTCAAATGAACATTCAATAAATGATGTTTCTTACAGTATTAAAAGACAGATTATTAAATAATGGTTAACAACTGCTTCTGTGAAATCCTCGTGGTGTTATTTAAATTATAGTAATCATTTACATGTAGCGCGATTACATTTTTGTGTAAGTGTATATCTTTACCTTAAAAATCTGCCTTTATTCCAGAAATAATGGTAAAGAAAATAAAAAGACATCTGGCCACAGCTTACATGTTTACTTACAATTAATCACTCATATTTTGTGTTTTCTTATGTTAAAAGCAATCAAGAGGACTCTGTGAAGTTAATTAGTTCACAAATAGATAATCCACGTCTGCAATACAGCCAAATTAACACAATAAGGGTTTCATCTTCTGTATGTGATGGCTTGTGTCTCAAATCACACATACAAATAAATCAACCAAGCTTTCATGTCAGGCTCACCAAAACAAATTGCCACGCTACTCTGAGCTTCCTGGTCTGCCTTTCACTTTTTTTGGTGCTGCACCACCTCAATTGGTTTAATTAGATCCAGGGGCTGGATCTACAGGTGTGGATGTCAGAGAGAGCAATGGTGTGTGCACACATGCCAGAAATGCCTAGTATAGGCTAAGTTAACATTTGATCCTCATTATTTGGTATTCATGCAATACACAAAGTCTTAAAGTGAATGTTTATTTAACCTTGTACAGTATGTCTATGTCAATATTCCTCACAGACTAAAATAATGAAACATGTTCTGTCACTAATGGACAGTACAATGCATTTTCTTTCCATTTTTTTCATTTGCTCATCTTCAATCTAATTAATTAATTTATTGCCGGGAAAGAAGCAACAATCACTCAACAGACAACAGTGAGATTAATTAAAATGTTTTATACTGATGACTGCCTGCTAAAAATGTGATACTTTAATAGTGTCATGCTTCATTACAACAGAAAGCGGTCTAACAGAAGCCTACATTATGTACTGTATATTTATCAACATATTCTTCCTTTTAGGTAGTCTAAAGTAAATAAGAAAATAATATTTATTGTATGTAAACCGCATCACAAACCTAAGCCCATTTAATGCAGGAGGACAGGGGTGTTTGTATTTCCTGCTTAACCATCCATATGCATTTCCCTGAATCTTAGATCCTCAGGAAATTGCATCCACCTCCCTTAGCCCTTTTCCAATTCATCAAAAGGGGAGGAAGAAGGAACGAGGAGAGGGAAGACTGAATTACCCCTGAGCTGATGTTTAGTGATGCCTAAAGTCTAATTACATTTCAGCCTGCGTTTTAATGGGGTTTACACAAGGTGCTGTGGCAGCAATGTGGTCGGGACAAGAGAGACTTCAGTGTGGTGAATATATACCGTATTTTAGTGAATATACCACGCGCGATATGCACGCATGTATGCATGATGGGGAATATATAGTCCACTCAATAAATATTGGCACCCTTCATGAAATTGAGCAAAAGTGACTGCAAAAAATTAGCAACACAAAGTCAGGACTTTTTAAAAGGTTTGGCCAGAGTACTCAAATGTAGCAAGGTATTGAACTTATCTCCTCTGTTGAGGATATCTGGGGCCTCATTCATAAATGTGGCGTACGCACGAAAGAAAACATTTGCCGCTCTCTACGCAAGAATTAGGATAAAAAGCACACTTGATGGGAAAATGTGCAGTCCTTCACGGAAACTCTGACCCAGGCTCTCGCACCAAACGGGTGAAATGAGAAATGGCGACACCGTTGGCAGATGGATGAAACATGTGAAAGTGTGTGAAACTGCAGACCGTTGTGTAAACGAAATTTAAATAATGCCTCTCATTTATAATATGAAGATTTCACAAAGCCATTCTTACAATTAACAGCCTGCGGTGTAAAACAAACAAAATAAAACAAGATTGTAATGTAAAGGCAAATGAAGAAATATTTGCAAAAAGAACAGTCAAATATGTTCTGTAATTATATTGGCATGTTATGTAATTCATCCTCATAAATAATACGGTAAACAGAACAAAATCATGTTTAAATCTGATATTCTTGTCGCTGTCTGGCAGAGAATAGATAGATAGATGGTGATAGATAAATAGATAATAGATAGATAATAGATAGATAGATAGATAGATACAGTAGATGATGATAGATAAATAGAAAGATAGATAGTCTTTATTGTCCACTGGGGAAAGTTGTTTTCATAGTATAAATGTCATCATCAGCTATAGAATCATAGTGTTCATTTATATGCCTTTAGTTCAATATATTTTAAATGTATTCCATCATGACACATGTCTTCATCATTTTGAAAGGTGCAAGAAATTCCATTTGTGCAGAACTATTTCCCATTTACAATTAGAGTAATACCGACATCTGTATCTTATCAGATACAATCAAATGTATGGTTATAAAAAGCCATTCCATCACAATGCGTAATGACGCACAATGGCTGATCTTGCGCTTTTAGAAAATGTGGCAAATGGAAGGATTCGGAGGGAACACATCAGACAGCAAGAAGACTTGCTGGCAAATGAGGACTAGTTCCAACTTCCTCGGGCCGTCCTGTTGGACCTCTGCTCTCCTTTGGGCCCAGCGTTACAAAGGAGCACTCGGAAGAACCACGCCGTGCCAGTCCCACTTTAAGTCCTTACAACACTAGGATTTCTGGCGACTGGCACATTCCAGAGGGAATTGGCTAACAGGTCAGGGAAATCTCAGCCAACCCTTAGCTTGCGTTTTTCCAGACGTGTTAGTAGGTACAGTATAATAGGGTTGCCACATAATTATATGAAGTTTCCGTACACGGCGGGTGAACAGGCAAACAAAAAAGCACAATTTGCAGCTATGTCCGGTTAACACAAATGTGCTATTGACTGCACTCATGTTGCCATAAGGGCTTTTTTTATTTCGGCCAAAGTCCGACTTTCTGTTCACAGCGTCTGCAACCGTTTGCCTCTACAACACATTTTTGTCATTAATAATGCCCACACAGTTCCCTCCAAACAACATTTGCCGCTTCTACCTCTCCAACAAGAATTTTAATTTCGCATTGAGTGAGGTTTCTTTTTTTGGTTTTCCTCCATGTTTGCCACGATGTCTCAATTAATTAATATTAATTTGGGGGCGTTTCACTGACTATTTATGGGCGTGACATGAAACCGCAAAAGCTGTGCCACATTTAGAGATGGTTGTGATTTATAAAGAGGAACCGGTGTAGGACGTGCATGCTCACAGTTTTATAAATTGCAATATTTCTGTGTGTACGCATGTCCTATGTTTCATCTGTACGCCACTTCTGACGCAAATCCACTGCAAAGTTTAAGAAATTAGGGTGAAAAAATATTTCCTTACTAACAAGCATGCTTTGTTTAAGTAACATGAAAAATCTCTATAGTCCCAGGTTCACCAATTAATTAAGGATGCTCACCCAATGTTAACACTGCCAATGGCCTTTAGCAATAACCTCCAACAATCCCCATGATTGGCAACTCTTTAGGAAAGTCTTGACCACTGGATGTGTTAATGGGTGTGCTACAGGATTAAATTCTTAGACCAACCTTATTCTTTGTATACATCAATAATCTTGCTGTCACTCTAATCACCTTTAAACAAGCCACACTGTGCTAACTACCCTATAACATGGCTTCAATGACATATAACGCACTTGCTGTGATCCAAATGCTTTTCAACTGTAGGAAAATAAAATCCATCCTTTTTAATCAGAAGCTGCCTCTACCTGTCTGCCTGTCAAACATGGTGAAATTGGATCGATCTATATTAGTGTTATGACGATAACCACTGATATTTACATTTACAATATTAATAATTTAGCAGACACTCTTATCCAGACATGAGGAGAAACTAAGTGAAAGAACCACAACTTAGTAGTAAGAGCATTCAAAATATGAAACAGTGATTAGTCAAAAACAGTGCAAGAGAAGGATCATACAGATAACAAAAACATTATGATCACAGAAATGGAATAAAACTCATTTAAGTACTTATTGAAGACGAAGGTTTTCAGACCTTTCCTGAAGATGGGTAGAGACTGCTGTTCTAGCCTCCAGTGGAAGCTGGTTCCCCCATTGAGGAGCCAGGACAGAAAAGAGTTTTGACTGCTTAGATTTAGAGTTGACCTCCCGAAGGCTTGGGACAGTCAGGAGCCCAGAGGTAGCAGAACGGAGAGCCCGTGTAGGGGTGTAGGGTTTGAGCATCACATGAAATCACCTGAATTTCGGTAGAATTGTAGAAATTGCAATTGTAGATTGCCTCTCGCTGCATGAACATCACCAGACGAACTGGTACCAACTTATCTACAAGTCTTTGCTCGGCATATCCTCACTTTGACTTAGCTGGCCAAAATCAGAATCAGAAAGACATTTATTGCTAAGTAAGTTTTAATAAACAAGGAAGTTTTTTGGTCTGTTGAATTATGTATTTTTTGTACACAAATCACAGAAATCTATTGCTTTTTTACTTTTTAAGATGACGTTTGACACAGTCGGGAAACAAACCGGCAAACATTTGACTTACAGTCTGACTCCCTAACCCACTGAGCCATCTGCAACACATTCAATATACCAAGCTACTAGGCCTGGGCCTACCTTTCGGAAAAGAAGATCACATCAACGTCCATTCTGGGATGCAAACCGGGGAATCACCAAGTCTTTAAAATCAAGTGATTTTTGGATGAGGTCCAGCTCAACAGACAGCACATAGCCAGTGCATTTAGCCTATCTTGTCTTATAGTTCATTATCTTTTCCCAACACTGATACACTTCTTCCAATGTGACTTGTGCTGCATTATTGTTTCCTAATTGTTTGGGATAAATTATATATATCCACAATTCCTTGTTTGGTCCAAGTCGTGTCTCCTCCAAAATGTAAGCATGGTCAACAGAATAGCGAATTCTTGGCTACACCTGCCATTAGCTAATCCTTTCTTTCAAACCAAGTAACACAATTTTATTTGTAGTTTGTCCTTTTGTGTTATTAGAACAATTGGACAGAGCATTCCATGTCTCTTTATAAAAAATGTTAATCCAAAGCCAACAAAGAAAATAGATTAGAAAGCAAATAATCCACATCTTCTAACGTCCACCATCTCCACAGACGATCGCACTTCGCACCACTGAACGCTAACCGTCTTGACAGTAGTATGTAAATTGATTGAAGCTGCTACCTGCTATTTTCTTAGTTTTGTATGATGAAAGCGTACAAGTGCAAGCCCTCCCTGAACCCATAGAAAGGACTGGGTCAGAGCATCTCCAAAACTGCAGCTGAGAGACCCAGAGCAGCACAGGGCACAGCATGATATGGATTGTTGAGTGTAAAACAACGCAATAAAATCACAGAGTTCAGTATAGCTCCACACAACCACATTTCTGTGAAACACAGAGCAGAAATAAGGAGATGACTGTTTTTTCCCAACAGCAAATGAAGTCTGTCCATTTTATTGCTGAGTGATCGCACGTTTGTGAGAGATATTTTTGGTAGCAGAGTTTCTAGTCTGCAGCGCCTTTAATGTGTGCCCCAGCTTGTTTACTTCTTAGACAGAGTTTCACTACTTGGAAAAGTGCAGTATTACCTTACAATGTCCAGTAATTCCACTGTTGTTGTGAGAACTTGGGAACAAGCGCGGTTCTAGTGGGGTGGCACACACGTTCGCCTGGCAATAGTATATTATGTCGGCAACAAAAACTCTGATTCTACCTTTCAAAACAATAGCGCTCGTAATTCATGACAATCATTGTTAAATCATTGCATAGATATTTGGTGGGTCTATGTTCACGTGTTGCTAAAATTTGTCTGTTGTTGGATACGACAGACGCTAGCGAATGTTTTACAAATGTTAATTGTTTAATTAAAACAATCACTATTATTCTGAATTGACAAATCAGAGTTTGTGTTTCCAAAATAATATAGTGATGCCAGGCGAATGTGTCTGCCACCCTGCTAGAACCGCGCCTGCTTGGGAATAAATATACAGGAGTTGATTCCCTGATGTTAACAATCTATTCTATTGGGAAAACTCTCAGAGAATTGTAACACAGAACTGATTTCAGCTCTTAGGGATCAGTATCCCGCCTGCTGGAAATTAAGTGCCAAAAAAAGTGGACTGGAATCACAGTTCACAAGTCCATATTTTAGGTTATATATAGATGTCACATATGTACAGAAAACTCAGGAATTTAGCTATTGTCTCCGCTTTACAATAGCTATAAAGACACTTGCGTTCGGGCTTTGCGCTGTATTGCGTCGGGTGCAAGATAGGGCCCTTTGAGGTGTAATGTTTATTTTTGTTATCACTATTGTAAAACTGAGACTTTAGCTAGATTCCTAAGATTTTAAGCTTTCCGTAGATATATGACATGTATATATAACCTAAACATTGGACTTGGACACAAGTGCTACTTTTACTGTACACAGACAACTTCAACTTCAATTTCAATTTTCAACTTTATTGTCACATAATTACAAGTATACACAAGTAATCAGTGAAATTAGCCATCAACCTGTCCAAAACAACATCACCGGGTAGACAGGACAGGACAGGAAGACAGAAATTAGAAAAACAATACAGCATTACATGAGGAAAGATGAGGGGGAAAAAAAAGAGAGCCCCATATTATGCCCCACCTCGGCAGTTTAGCACATTTAAGTACACACTCTGAACAGGACTAGCAACAGGGGTGGTGGGGAGCGGGAAAAAGGGCAATGAGGGAAAACCAGCGGGATAGGCACCCATCCCGATTGCAGCCATCATACGGCGCTATCTAGAGACCCGGCTTATCAGGCTGGTGGGGATGAAGCTGCGAAGGCGGGGGATGGGGCA
>JACXGM010037962.1:0-10958 GCA_016801145.1 Umbra pygmaea
ATCACCTGATTCAGTCTTTGTTGAAATATCTAGCTAACTAACTAAATTTAAGGGGGTATATAAAAAGGGAACTAAATTTCCCCATTAGAATGATTTAAATGGCTGTCCCAGTTTGCCAGTAATACCCTGTCCCAGTTTAACAATACGCTATTGGCAGACTGGGACAGTGTCAAAATCACATGAAAAAAAAGTAGATGATAAATTTTAAATGTGATTAAATTTTTTTTTGATTCAACATTACATCCCATAACAAAATAAATAACAATTACAAATGATCCATTAGTTTTTTTTATTTTATAACCTTAACAATATTCACCTCAGAATGCTATGTCATTTTACTTACCATCACAATTCACTGCAAGGATGTTGAATATGGTAACCCACACCCCCCCCAAAGTGATGTCATAGCCACCAAACCTGTATTTTTTTATCACATACTTGCTGATAAAGAGCTCAGTGTTGATTTTTATTAATGGAAGCATATACATGTAAATTTATAAAAGATAAAGCTTAACTGTCCCACTTTACCCATTGTCCCACTTTACCTGTATTCACCCTACAATATCCTAGACATTGATTTTCTTCATCAAACAAAAAATCAATGTCCAGGATATTGTATATGACAAAATCTGGTGGGGACGCGTCCCCACCGTAATCTCTGCCTATGCATTCGATACATACCCAGGAACCTTTTGCACACACTGGTTTCTCGTAGGACTGGTCGGCGTGTCACAAAGTTCTAACAACTTTGTGACATGAATAAAATCTAAATATCTGAGATGGGAAAATGTGTTTTATTAATTTTACCATTTTATAATTTTACCATAAATGCCTGCTGTCGCTAATTTGCATCATACCTTAATTCATGTCTATTCAATATGCTATAGACAAATTAACAATCTCAGTTTAATTTAGCATCAGCTTGGAGCCAGAAACACAAAGAAACACACAATTGTAAATAAATTCAGGCATCAAGAGGTTAAAGGTACAATATGTACTTTTCCAAAACAATAACAAAATATGTACTTTTCATTAAAAAAGCAAACAGAACTATACCTTTATTATATATATATATCTCTTAGTTGTGTACTTACATTATCCTAAATGTTTCCACCAACTTTTAAACCCAGAGAAATTTGTAATATAATTCAAAGACACGGGGCGTTTTATTTTGTCTTCTGTCAATGGCGTCATATAACCTTTGACTGCTCTAGTTGCTCTAAGTTCCAGGCAACCGCCAAACATAACGTGAATAAAGCTATAATATTTTTAACAATACATTACTTTGTCAGTGAACAATTTTTCTGCCGGAGATGCTAGATTGGAAGGTTGTCATTGACGACAACAACAAAACCCATGATCCCTCTTACTGATCATAAGTTGATCACCCTTAGCTTGATTGGCTCTAAACCAAATAACAATTTTCGAGGTTACTGGAAATTTAATACAAGTTTGCTAAAAGATGAGTCCTTCATCAGTCATGTCAAATTAAGTGCAAAATACATTTTTGTTGATGGACAAATAAGTCATGTGCAAAGATTGGAATTTATTTAATTTAAAGTTAGGGAATTAGCAATAAAACGTAGCAAAGAATTAAAAAATATATAATTCAGCAAAGGAACTTACTTACTTTGAAAAGTCTAAATTATGTTCTTAAAAAACATAATCTTTCTGTAGAAGAGGAAATTACACTTAAGAAACTTAAAGCTGAAATTGACAAGAATTATGTGGAGATGGCTAAAGGTGCATTTATAAGGTCAAGAGCAAAATGGTTGGAAGAAGGAGAAAGTAATTCTAGTTATTTCTTTGCTTTAGAGAAAAGAAATCAGAAAAAATAACAATTTCAGATAACTTTTAATTAGAATGTGAGGGGGGTATTTTGAGCTGTGAAGTCGCTGACTTTCATTCAATGAAAAAAGGAAAATCTCCTGGTGCTGATGGTCTCTCAGTTGAATTTTATCTTTGTTTTTGGGACTTTATTAAAACTCCATTATTGGAAATGTTTAAAGAATGTATGAACAGACAAGAGATGTCTACGACAATGAAACAAGGTCTAATAACATTAATACCAAAACCAGATAAGAATTCTTTATTTGTTGAAAATTGGAGACAAATTACTCTTTTGAACGTGTACTACAAAATTATCTCTAAGGTCTTTGCTAAACGTTTAAAACTTGGTCTGGAGGAAATTATACATGAAACTCAAACTGGTTTCATGGCAAATCGGCATATATGTGCTATCATTAGGTTCCTTTTAGATCTGATTGATTACTCTGACAATATAGGATCTGATGCCCTAATTGTATTTCTTGACTTTCATAAGGCATTTGATACAATTGAACGTCAGTTTTTATTTCAGGCTCTCAAGACTTTTGGTTTTGGAACAAACTTAATTTCTTATGTTCAATGTTTTATAAAGATATTAATAGTTGTGTAGTTCTCTACCCCAATACCTCCAAAAGATTTTCAGTAACAAGGGGGGTGCGCCAAGGTTGTCCAATTGCGCTGTTCTTTTTAAAATTTGTAGAATTGTTGTCCTTGACTATACTCAACAACGCTGATATTCAGGGTCTATCAATATTTGATAGAGAAATGAGAATTACTCAATTAGCGGAGGACACAGCTTTGTTTCTGAAAGATAAACTTCAAATCCAAAAAGCGGTGAAGGTAAGTCATTCATTTTCAATCGCATCAGGTCTTAAACTTAATTTGTCAGAAATTTTTTGTTTATATGACTCTGATGAAAAGCCTTTGTATGGTAGTCCTGTTAATAAAAGTGTTAAATATAAATATTTGTGAGGATTTTCTGCTTAGACAAAAATTAAATATTTCTTCTCAAATGAACAAAGCTAAAACAATTTTAAATATGTGGCTTCAAAGAGAAACTTCTATTATAGGAAGAGTTGTTTTGTTAAAAGCTGAAGGGATCTCACAGTTTGTTTATATGACTATCTCTTTACGTAAATGAATCCTCTGGCAAGACAATTAACAATGTATTTTATAACTTTGTTTGGAAAACAAACACCACTACCTTAAAAAGGAGGTACTCTTCCTTGGTTTACAACAAAGGTCATTTCCTCAGCTGGGGTGAAGTCTGGAGCTGGTGCCCCCCTGGTGCCAGACAAATGAGCCTTCGTCTTAACTGCTAAAATCAGTTTAGATACAAGATGCCTGCTCACATATTTCAAGTTATTTCTACACCATTTTCACGCTGTTAAGAATTAAGGCACTTACCAGCCTGCAAAATGATTTTATATTTGAACTTGACTTGTTGTTAGGTTATTTTTAGCCCAATCATAATGGTTCTGTATGAACATTAATTGAAGGAAGATATTTAGGATTAGACATAGCTTATAGAGATTTGTGCATTGTGGTTGTAAAACATTCTCGCATTGTGGATCAGGGTTTGTAATTAGGCCTAATCATTTGGGTGAATTTCCTGAGGAACAACAATGCCCTCTGCTCACTTTTAAGGCAAAGTAGGAAAAGTAATAATACATTTTATTTATATTGTGCTTTACATGGTAGGCTACTCAAAGACACTTTACATTAAAACCAGCACATTTACCACAGTAAGAGATATATAAATAAAACCTACACATAAAACAAGCATATTAAAAGCAGAGTGTAAAACTTTCTAAATATGTGGTGTGGCTAGTAAGTAGATATTTTTAAATCCTAATATAAAATCCTAATATTTTTTAAAAGCTGTATTTGATTTTTTGCATAGTTTATGCTTTAACTCCTCAAAACATTCCATAAGAAGTTGCTGCACGCGTCTTCTCCATCTCTACATCAGTAAATCTGTAATCGATACTGTGGTCTATTTAAGAAAGCCGTGAATGTGCACTTATCCCGACTATCTACACCTGGCTTGACATAGCTTCACCTTTTCATCCTGGCTCGGCAAACATGCAACCAATTAACCCGCGATGAGCGGATCACACTAAGTCCCGCTGCGCTTTTTCTGTTATACTGGATTTCTTTATTCTACTTTTGTGTAATAGCACACAGGTGTTCGTAACTAGGGTAACTTGTTACTGTAATGACAAAAATCATTTTGAATCTTAAAATTTCTATTCTGTGTGTATTCTCTGATGTTTAATCAGGGTTCCTATCTGAGAAAATCTCTTTCCACACTGATCACAACCGTAAGGCTTCTCTCCAGTGTGTATTCTCTGATGTGTAACCAGGGTTCCTGACATAGCAAATCTCTTTCCACACTGATCACAACCATAAGGCTTCTCTCCAGTGTGTATTCTCTGATGTGTAACCAGGGTTCCTGACTTAGCAAATCTCTTTCCACACTGATCACAACCATAAGGCTTCTCTCCTGTGTGTATTCTCTGATGTCTAACCAGGGTTCCTGACTCAGCAAATCTCTTTCCACACTGATCACAACCATAAGGTTTCTCTCCTGTGTGTATTCTCCGATGTGTAACCAGGTTTCCTGATTGAGCAAATCTCTTTCCACACTGATCACAATCATAAGGCTTCTCTCCTGTGTGTATTCTCTTATGTGTAACCAGGTCTCCTAATTGAGCAAATCTCTTTCCACACTGATCACAACCATAAGGCTTCTCTCCTGTGTGAAATCCCTGATGTGTAAATAGGTTTCCTGTTCGAGCAAATCTCTTTTCACACTGATCACAACCATAAGTCTTTTCTCCTGTGTATGTTCTCTGATGTGTAACCACGTGTCCTGGTCGATCAAATCTCTTTCCACACTGATCACAACCATAAGGCTTCTCTCCAGTGTGTATTCTCCGATGTGTAACCAGGTGTCCTGATCGAACAAATCTCTTTCCACACTGATCACAACCATAAGGCTTCTCTCCAGTGTGTATTCTCTGATGTGTAACCAGGTTTCCTGATTGAGCAAATCTCTTTCCACACTGATCACAACTGTAAGGCTTCTCTCCAGTGTGTATTCTCTGATGTGTAACCAGGTTTCCTGATTGGGCAAATGTCTTTCCACACTGATCACATCCATAAAGCTTCTCTCCAGTGGGTCTGAGCTGGTGTTTCTTGAGGAGTTTCCGTTTGTAGATGCTCTTCTTTTCATTGTAAAGATGTTGGTCAGCCTCTCCTGGTAAGCCCTTCTCACTGAGTAGTTGATAGTTAGGATTATCCACTGTAAAACAAACACAGATGGTTCTAAATTCATAAATCAAGGTCTTTTTATTGGTAAAACGTAATTATATAAATATATTTAAAGAATACAGTACTCAGCATGAAATATTACACCCTCTCTGAATTTTTTAAAAATCTAATTCTCAGTGAACACCAGAACTATTAGCTGATATTTGACAGAGTTATTTTTTGTTCAAGTTTTTTTTATTAAGGCCAAACAATATTTCAAAACATCCCACAAAAATCCCCCTCAGAAGCCCACCCACCCCCCAAGGCAGGTCCCACTTACATACACGCACATAAACAGAGAAACCAAACCAAGTGAACATCAAAACAAACAAGTAAAATATAAAAATAAAAAACAACAGGGTAAAAAGTGATTGTGGGTGAGTGCACACCCTAATCAGGGAAGTGTTTGTAGCTCTTTAAAATAAGTAATAAAAGGGTTCCAGCATTTAAAAAAGTTATCAGTATTCCCCCTGAGAGTGAATTTCACTTCCTCTATTTTTAGAAAGAAAATAAGGTCCTTCAGCCATAGGGAAACAGAAGGGGACTCTGAGGATTTCCAGGAGAATAGAATTCTACGTCTTGCCAGAGTAGCAAAGGAAACTACATCTGCTTGTCTTCTATTCAGGAGCTGTGGGACTGGTGTAGTACCAAAATAGCAAGTAGGGGGCATGGTTCTAATTGGACTTGAAGAATGTCTGAAAGAATATTGAAGATTGAATTTCAAAAATGTTCAAGTTTGGGACATAGGGCAAACATATGGCTAAGATGACAGGGAGTTGCTCCACACTTGACACAGGTGTCATCAACCTCTGGGAATATTTCTGATAATTTAGATTGTGAGAATTGCAGTCTCTGTACCACTTTAAAATGGATAAGACTCAGGCGAGCACATGACGAAGAAGTATGTATCCTCTAGGTGGCTCTCACCCAAAAACCATGACAACGGAGTTCTGTTAAACATTTGCATTTATTAACAACATAAAAGGTAGGTCACCAACATCATTAGAATAAGAAAATTAAACATTTTATGCAAATTAGATGTTGCAAAAATTAGTACAATCTCCAACCATTTCTACCAAATCTAATATTTTTTAAGGCCTTCCTCCATGATTTTTAAGGACAGCACCAACTCTTCTGGACATGGAGTGAACAAGTTGGCGACATATTGCTGGTCTTTCAAAGAGGGGAAGCTCATTTTTGGCCTACATCATAAAAATTGTCTGTGGTACGTGAGCTGAACTGTGAGCAAATTGTGTTTGATTTTAGTTTGCATCGCCTGCTGTAAGTCTTGCTTATTGATCTGCATGAATGACTGAAAACCTCTTGCGTTTGGAGATTCCAAGTCACAGTTCAGCTCACATAATACTGCATTCGTGGTGTGACTGGTCGAGTCTGTTTTCCGAAGATGGCCCCTGGCTGTATACCCAAACGGTACTGTCTTTATATCTCTAATAAACTGTCCGTACACTTACAAAGTTCTCTATGCTTCGTTTTGCACATAGGGACCCTCATTATGCTACCGTGGACGTGGGGTGCTGTTTTGAGTCTTGTTAGTGGTATAAAATAGCGATTTATTTTTACTTCATTCATGCCCACACAACTAACGTTATAAGGTTATAAATAAAAAGAAACAAGGAGCACATAGTCAAAGAAGACTCAAAACAGCAACATCCATAAAAGACTTAAAACAAGAATTAAACATACGGACTTGGAATGAAGTCTACCTAACTAAGGATCCAAATGATAAATTCTTGTCTATTTTTATCCACCTATTTAACAAACATTGTCCTGTGCGCATGCAAAAAGAGTCAAAGTATGAAGCCAAACCCTGGATCACTAAAAGACTACAAAATGCATGTAACAACAAAAATCTTTTATACAAAATGTTTTTGGAAAAAATAACAAAGGAAGCCGAACTAAAATATAAACTATATAAAAATAAGTTAGTAAACATATTAAGGAAAACTAAAAAGAACTATTATAACAACCTACTAGAGCAACACAGAAGCAACATTAAAGAGATATTGAAAGTACTAAATAGTGCGATTAAAGGAAACACTAAGAAAAGCAAATATCCCAAGGACTTCAAAAATCAATCGATAACTATAACTACGCCAATTGATATTGCAAATGAATTTTATAATTATTTTGTAAATGTAGGAGTCAACCTTACAAACAATATTGTACAACCAGAATTAAACGTACAATATGTAGTTTTTGGCCACTAGGGGGCTCTCAATCAAAACAATAGCAAAACATGTACTTTGATGATGTCGAGAAGTAGTGTTGGATCATGGGTTTTGTTATCGTCGTCAATGACAACCTGCCAATCTAACGTCTCCGGCAGAAAAGATGTTCACTGACAAAGTAATGTATTGTTAAATATATTATAACTTTATTCACCTTATGTTTGGCGGTTCCCTGGATCTTAGAGCAACTAGAGGACTCAAAGGTTATATAATGCCATTGACGGGCGAAAAAATGAAATGTCCTGTGTCTTCGAATTCAATTACAAATTTCTCTGTGTTTGAAAGTTGGTGGAAACATTTTGGATAATGTAAGTACACAACTAACAAATATATATAATATAAGTATAGTGAAGTGTTTTCCTTTTTTAATGCAAAGTACGTATTTTGTTATTGTTTTGGAAAACTACATATTGTACCATGAACAGTAGGTGTGGATGTTGACACAATCAAATCAAATACAAGCTCTATATCTCCAAAACCAGTAGAAGAAAATGAAATAATAAACACAATAAATAAATTTAAAGATTTTAATGATATAGACATGGCACTAGTTAAAGACGTTATGACATCTGTTGTAAAACCACTAACATATATTTTCAACCTCTCCAAATTTGTGTTTTTCGGGACAACATGAAATTAGCTAAAGTCATCCCCATCTACAAAAATGGTGACAGCCATTTATCCTCAAATTATATACCAATTTCTCTCCTTCCACAATTTTCAGAAATACTAGAAAACTATTGGAAACAAGATTAGATTGTTTTATTAAAAAACAAACTATTATACGATCATCAACATGGTTTCCAAGCAAATCGATCTACAGAAATGGCTGTGATAGAGCTGGTTGAAACTGACCTCTGCAATAGAAAATAGAAATGACTCAGTAGGAATTTTTATAGACTTGAAGAAAGCATTCGACACCATTGATCATAAAATATTGTTAAAAAAACTTGAAATCTATGGCATCAGGGGCGTTGCACAAAGATGGATTAGTGACTATCTCAGGAATATATTTCAGTTTGTGCAACTTACTAACGACAGGTCACAGCTACAGAGGGTCACTTGTGGGGTTCCACAAAGATCAGTCCTTGGACCAAAGCTATTTTTATTATATATAAATGACATTTGTAATGTGTTTACGCAATTAAATAGTGTTTTATTTGCAGATGATACAACTCTATTTTGTTCCAATCTAAATTTGGGACAGCTTCTGGACACAGTGGAAGTAGAAATGATGACATAAAAAAAATTGTTTGATGTTAATAAATTGTTGTTAAACATAAATAAAACTAAATTTATCTTATTTGGATTAAAAAAATAGACACAAAAGTCCAGATTAAAATTGAAATGTTTGAACTAGAAATGGTAAGAGAAATAAAATTCTTAGGTGTCATTATTGACCACAAGCTCCATTGGAAATCCCACATTACATACATAAAGTCAAAAATTTCAAAAACTCTGGCAATTCTATCTAAAATGAAACACATTCTCGATTCAAAGCCCCTAAATATACTGTACCAGTCACTAATAGTGCCATGACATACTGTGAAGAAATCTGGGGAAATACTTACAAAACAACATTAAAAACAATTGTTATTCTGCATGAATGGGCTATATGAATTAGGCGTAACAAAATTTTTTGTATAGTTCCGGTTTCCGGGTTTCCGACCGACCCTGTCAATTTATGTGAGACCCAAATTTATTTTATGACCTACCGTTTTGTAAGGCCTAATTGCCTTAAAGCTACACTGTGTATTTCTTTGAGTTGATTCTTAGCAAAAACCCCTTTGTTCTTTCAAAAATATGTGCTCATTCATGTGTAATTACTTCCACCTAATAATCAAAGTATTTTCGTTACTACCTACAATGGTGCCGCTCGAATTGTGGCAGCCATGTTACGCCTCCATCTTTAAAATACATTAGCCAAAGAGGGACATACCTAGAAATTTAAACACGGCCTTTCGTACTTTTACACTAGTGGCACCGTGACGAATGCCAGGGGGAGATTACTCACGACTGCCTGCAAATTTCAAAGTCTGTTGAAGATGTAAGATCATGCCTATTCTCGAGGACATGTAATAGCAGCGCTGGCTCAAGCTGTACAGTAGGCAAGAACGGTACGCCTGGTAACACAAACTGTGATTTTTCGTTTCAAAATAATAGCACTGGTGGTTCATTGCAATAATCATTGTTTATTCATTGCATAGGTAGTGTCCATGTTCATGTTTTGCTGAAATTAGTATTCTGTTGGAATAAAACAGACTCTAGTGAATGTTTTTCAAATGTAATCGTGTTTTCACATGAGACACTGACAATTTATTCAATCAAATTGTGTGTAAAATGTTAAATTATTATTTTGCTATCACAAGCTCTTATTGTTTCTTTACACACAATACATTTGGTTACAATTCACATGCTGTGTAGTGAATTAACAATTATTATTGCAATGAATCAAAACAAGCGCTATTGTTTTGAAAGAAAAAACTAATATCCAGGTTCACGTTGCTGGTATAATAGAGCTTGGCAACCGACGTCACAGCGCAGTGCATTCTGGGACGTAAACAAGAGGCCGTCGCCATTTTGTGAGGCCACAATAATAGTGTCGAAAACAATGTTGAAAAGTCGATTAAAAGAACAAAATGTACTATAGAGACAAACTTCTACCGGATGCAAGAACGTTACCTGGAAAAGGTGCCTGCAAGAGAATGTACTGGAGTCCGACGATTTACTTCCGACATTTCAGTTAGTCTGTGTGAGTGCATACACCGGGCTCATTTTCGTAATTTTAAATCTATGACAGCCCACGTTCAGTTCACATCTTGAGGATCAGTCTGAAGTTTCCCTGAGCTTGTGAGATAACTATTTGTGACTTAATTGTATGCTTTGTATATGAAAGGTAACTGTTATCATTCACATACATTTGAGTAACTTAGACGACATTTATCCAGGTAGATAAGTCATGTAACAATTAATTGTCGTTGCAGTACATGCTTTGTCTAATGGCATCTGTGCTATAGATTTGATTGGATTTGCTTTCTCATTGTGTCAAAACTACTACCAACCTTAGTCAGAATTCTGAATCATAAAAGCAAAAAACAGCAACTGCAAAAAACACTGTAGTTTAAAACAACAGAGCTTATAATATATGTAAAAATACTGATTTTAGCTCTATATGGTAAGTAGTACACTTAAAAAGAAACCAACATAGAAAGTCAAAGACATGATTAATGTAAAAAAAATTGCTTAGTAGGGGTTTGTTTATTTGATTGTATGAGGTTGATAAGTTGAAACCATTTGTGATTGATGTTTGTCAAAATAAATATTTATCTAATGCATACACTGCTTGTTTACCTTATTCCACTTATCAGATGTACCGGTACAATAGAAAACCTTGGTGTTTCAGTACTCTCGTAGCACATTGTTGCCTTTGGACAACAAACCAATGTCTTATTGGGGAGGGGGGGATTTTATGATCAATATGTTATCAGGGACCCCCAAGCTCCCAGAAAATGGGGTTGATTGTCCCCCCCAAAATAAAAATGGATGCCATAGAGGGTTAGTTTGATT
>JACXGM010037963.1:0-10957 GCA_016801145.1 Umbra pygmaea
TAATCTCCTCTAATACTGTGATTTACACACAATCTCCTCTATTACTGTGATTTACACATAATCTCCTCTAATACTGTGATTTACACATAATCTCCTCTATTACTGTGATTTACACAATCTCCTCTATTACTGTGATTTACACAATCTCCTCTATTACTGTGATTTACACATAATCTCCTCTATTACTGTGATTTACACATAATCTCCTCTAATACTGTGATTTACACAATCTCCTCTATTACTGTGATTTACACAATCTCCTCTATTAATGTGATTTACACAATCTCCTCTATTACTGTGATTTACACAATCTCCTCTATTACTGTGATTTACACATAATCTCCTCTAATACTGTGATTTACACATGCCGACGTGGAAGTATACAGTCATATGCAAAAGTTTAGGCACCACTGACAATTTCCATGATTTTCATTTATAAATAATTTGGTGTTTGGATCAGCAATTTCATTTTGATCTGTAAAATAACTGAAGGACACAGTAATATTTCAGTAGTAAAATGAGGTTCATTGGGACTAACAGAAACTGTGCAATATACATCAAAACAAAATAAGAGAGGTGCGTAACTTTAGGCACCCTTGCCATTTTGTTGATTTGAATACCTGTAACTACCTAGTAGCACTGATTAATTGGAACAATAAATTGGTTTGATGAGCTCATTAAGCCTTGAACTTCATAGACAGTTGCATTCAATCATATGAAAAAGTATTTAAGGTGGCCAATGGCAAGTTGTTGTTCTCTTTGACTCTCCTCTGAAGAGTGGCAACATGGGGGCCTCAAAACAACTCTCAAATGACCTGAAAACAGAGATTGTTAAACATTGTGGTTTAGGGGAAGGCTAAAAAGCAGAAAATTGCTGTCAAATTAAAGCTGTCAGTGTCCATTGTGAGGAACATAGTGAGGATGAAAGGCCATATACGCAGTTCTTGTTAAGGCCAGAAGTGGTAGGCCAAGTAAAGTATCAGAGGGGCAAAGACAAAGGATGGTGAGAATGGTCAAACAGCCCACAGACCACCTTTAAAGACCAACAACATCATCTTGCTGCAGATGGTGTCACTGTGAATCGTTCAACAATTCAGTGCACTTTGCACAAGAAGAAGCTGTACAAGAGAGTGAGGAAGAAGAAGCCTTTTCTGCACACACAGTCGCTTGAGGTATGCAAACGCACATTTGGACAAGCCAGCTTTATATTGGAGGAAGTTGTTGTGGACTGATGAAACAAAGATGGAGTCATTTGGTCATAACAAGGGGCAATATGCATGGTGGCAAAGAACAAAGCGTTCCAAGACAAACACTTGTTACCCACAGTACAATTTGGTGGAGGTTCCAACATGCTGTGGGGCTGTGTGGCCAGTGCCGGTACTCGGAATCTTGTTATAGTTGAGGGTCACATGGATATAGCAGATACTTGAGAATAATGTAGAGGAATCAGTCACAATGTTTAAGTTACAACGGGGCTGGATATTTAAGCAGAGGGACAAGTACAATGTAGTGAAATGGCCATCCCAGTCCCCAGACCTGAATATCATGGAAAATCTTTGGGGTGATTTGAAGTGGGCTGTCCATGCTCGGCAACCATCAAACCTAACTGGAGATGTTTTGAAAAGAGGAATGGTCCAAAATACCTTCATCCAGAATCCAGACACTCATTACAGTCTATAGGAAGCGTATAGGGGCTGATATTTCTGCTAAAGGAGGCTCAACTAAATATTGATGTGATATCACCTCTGGGGGTGCCCCCATTTATGAACCTGTCTAATTTTGTTTTGATGCATAGTGCACAATTTCTGTTCATACAATAAACCTAACTTTCACTACTGAAATATTACTGTGTCCTTACAGTTGTTTGGTAGATTCAAAGACCCATTTTTTTTTATATGAAACATATGGAACTTGTCAGGGGTGCCAAAACATTTGCATATGACAGTACACAGCAGGCATGGGCGTGGAGAGCGGAGCGATTGGCACAGAATTTATGAGCGGAGCTTATGTTGCTGGTGAGGAGAATGGAACATAAGTCCACTAGGGCGGAGACTGGGAGACGGTGGCTGTGCATGGACCAGGCTGAGGAGGGTCCCACAGGTCGATAAGCTGCCCCAAACGTCTGGATTTACACAACAAGTGGTGAGGGGGACTCTAATTGGCTAGGGCGATCAGGTGGTGGAGTCGACAGGGGGCACGCCTCTAGCCAACTAGGATTCATTCTCTGGGGATCACAGTCTGTGTCCCCCTCAACTTCCTCATCTTCTGATCTATCCTGGTCCGTCTCCCAGCAAAGACTGTTACAACATGTAACTAAGCAGTTAATTAGGGCATTGATAGCTCTCTGCTATGGCCTGAGCTGTTAAAATCACTATGATTTACTTCTTTATTGCTGTGATTTCCTCCTCTTCTCCTACTTGTGAAAATCTTGTCAGAATGGAGAGCAGATATCACTGCATCTCCCCTTCATATTTACCTTGGTTCAACCTGAATTATTCCTACCTAATAATGTTTTTATTGGGTTGATAAATGGCCAGTTCACAGAACTCTGAGCCAATATTTGCTTATTTATTTTGCTGCTGGTCCTGCCATTTAATGGAATTTGATATATAATAAAGAAATCAAATTATTGGAAAAACACACAACAATATAATATTGTAAGTCTCCTCTGTGGTCTGCAGAAGCATCAGTTACTGTAGTTAAGAACAGTCTAGTAAATACCACTTCATTATGTGATGAGGACACACTACACGCACACACACACACACACACACACACACACACACACACACACACACACACACACACACAAACGCGCGTACACACACACACACACGCTCGTACTCACAGACACCGGTCAGATGCTCTTTCCCTTTACACCACCATGTTCCTACCCCTTACTTCTATCCAAGAATAAAAGGTCCAGAGGAAGACATATTCATATGTTCTACATGACATCATACAGCCACATATATATATTTTGCACATCCCAAAGTAGATCAAATCACTGAGATGTAATCAACAATGTACTGCAGTGCTTTGTCAGACTGGGGGGGTGCCACCATCAACAGCAGCAGTGCATCACTGCAAAAGGAGAGCCTGCGGGCAGAGAGGTTAAAGGAGGGGTATATGAAGAATGTTACCTGGGTGTCTGCCTGACAGTTCTACCACTCTGTGTGTCTCTGTGTCTTCACCCCTGTTGTCAGCACTCATCAGCAATATTAATCAATGTCAAGCTAGTACACAATTACCACTGTAGCATCCTCAGATGAAACACACATACACACTTACACACAGACAGACATATATGGACAGCTTCAGTATCAGCCACATTTACACACAACCAGTCACACATACACAAACGGGCAGTCCTATAAATATGGTACAATATTCACTCAAGAAAATAATAACATCTGGAGTGAAAAATAATGGTCAACATCATGAAATGGATAAATCACAAAAAATCGATCATAGACCAAGCCAAAACACTAGACGCGCCAAGATCACCAGTTTGGTACAAGAAGAAAAAAGAAATCTCTGGTGAGCTCAGCAACGACAACTGACCAGTTAGACGGTAGTGGAATGAGAACAGATATGCGGCTGGCTGGCAGCTGTCATCTCTCTTCAATATCTCACAACTACTCAACGCAGATCGTCTCCTTACAGGCGGTAATACACAGGATGGGGGGGTCAAAGTCATCACCCCCCCTCACAGGATCACTCACTGACACCACCTAAGTGTGAAGAACAACAGACCAAATCCGTAGCATGACAGCCACTGGACAGATTACTTTGGTGTCTATGTATTTATGATGGTCCCATAAAGGGAGGAATTATGAACTGTATGACAAGGTTGCACATGTCATGTTTCACTCTACAGGTAGTTAGTTACTTAGCCGGCTTGCAAAAAATATTCTGTGAACATCCGCTGAGATGAACGTCTTGCCACATGAGGTGAGACATTTGAATTAATGTTAATGTGGGGCAGCCTGCTCTGTTGTCTTACATGTGTTAGTATCAAGTTGGTGACCAAACGTCTTGGAATAATTTAATCAATGTAAATGTGACAGTACCGATTCTGCTTGTTTCCATAAGCCAGAAGAAAGTGATTCCATTTGACACCACAGGAGGTTTGGGGCGACACCTGAATTAAGAGGCTAAGTGTGTGTAGGTGTGTATGTAACCTCTTGCATGAGTTAGTTCTGTGTATGTAACCACTTGTATGAGTTAGTTCTGTGTATGTAACGTCTTGTATGAGTTAGTTCTGGGAGTTTTAATTGTTAACCGGAAGGATTCTAGGATGACATATGATATTCTTGTTATTGTAATTTGTAATTCAGTGTCCAGTTGAAGTAATGCACTTTTAAGCCAATTATTGGGAATAAATTGTATTAATTTAAACCAAGCTCTGTTGTGACATTCCAAGTTTATTCCCCAGTATACTGTGTCTCCAGTGGAGTTTTCTAGGAAAACGTTGATAGCCTATTATCAGCTTGCCCTTAGAGTCTGTTCTTATTAAACTTATACACAATGGTGAGTTGTATGGGGACTCTAACTTGGCTCTTCCTTAGTCAAGAGTTGCTCCCTCCCTGTTTTCGGAGAAGAAGGTACAATTTGTTAGTGTAGAGGCATGACCCGGACAGTTCAGTCACCGAAGAGTGACATTCCTGACCGGCCTGTCCGAGCTGAGGTGTAACTGGGATTGCCGCCGGTAGATGAGGATTCAGCAACTCCTCTGAACACAGACCAGCTCTGAACACAGGCCAATAAAGTGCATGGCTTGGGACGATACATTAACGTAGGTATTATGAATAGACTGTATATATTAATGGACAAAGCATCCGGTTTGGCTAAGTAAAGCAAATGCGGAAGTGCCTTAAACCTGCATTCTATCTGAATTCCAGCTGGGGGCGACATGTGCAATTGCAAAAGGAGGTCAGTCTCTGAAGTCTATGAGAATGAGAAACATTTCTTTGTTGATTTATTACCTCAGTAAACATTTTCATATTGGGTTTATGGTCTGCATCGCTAGTTTTAAATCTTCTGCAATACAGAGTGATGTACATTTTTAAATCATGATGTCAGTGATATTAAAATCGGCAATAAAGCAGGGGGTGTTTTAGGGCATGGCTATGGCGTTCGGTTGTACAACAAGACACTCAAAAGAGTCAGCAGTTCAGTTTTTCCGGTAAGTAACGTTACATTTTGTTTTACATTTTGTTTCAATACTGTTTTTCGTTAGCAAACAATAGCATCTTAATATCGGTTAGCTAGCTAGGTTTACTCCTCCCTCTCATCTAAAATCGTCACATCCGCAACCAAGATGGCTGTGCCTGTAACGACAAACTCGACAACTCATAGTAGATCTCAACAAACCAATTGGTGACGACACACATGTTCTGTCCATTAATATATACAGTCTATCATGTAAGTATACAGTCGTAGTCAAAAGTTCTGAGAATACCACAAGTATTGGCAGATATTAATTTGGGGGCACGGGCTCATATTACTGTCCGGACTGGAGGAAACAAAACAGTATCACACACTGGGTTTGATATGTTGCGCACCGTTCCATTCGCTCCATTCTTGAGCGTAACATGAACCCGCCCACCTCAATTAAGTGACCGCGGCTGAGTATTGGTCTCCACAAAGTTTGCTTCTTCAGAGTTCTTTAATGTTTTTGTCAGATTTGTTGTGTAGGACTAGATGTTGATATCCCTCAATGAATGCATACTTGAGCCACCGATGAGACTCTGTGGGATGGTCAATTAAGTGATGGCACCCTTTGGGTTGTCAAGTGGGCGCCTTCCTTCTTAGGTGTGTCGCTGAAAAGCCCACGACACCTCCAGAGGGTTCGGCAGTGAATCCCAACATCCCAGGTTCACTCCCTAGATGCCATCAACTCACTTGAAGGCAGAGTCCTGTCTTTTGATCCACAGCCACAGGTTCCCCTTTTCAGTAGCCCTGGAGAGTATTTGACTGCCTGACGATGGGCCTTGCCTCACACTCCCATCTCCCTGAGTAGCCTGGATGTTGAGGTGGCTACAAACTCTCTGCAGCCTACTTCCACTGTGCGTACCTTCGCATTCCAGCCTTGTTGTTGCTTGATGATGTAGACAAGCTTAAGCAAGGCTGATCACAGTTTGCAATTTCAGATGGGAAGCAGAGTTTCTTGTCCAAGTCTACCAGCAGCTTCCAGTCCCATGCTCTGCCCAGCTGCCAAGTGTCTGGGCTTATGGCAGTGAGACTGGCTTGACCCTCGCCCTCACGGAAAAATGATTTTGGCTGCCACCGAGATGCAGTGGCGGGCCGTGCATTTTACACCTAGGCCTTCACAATCTTCCCGAAATTAAAACGCATTATGATAAACTCACAATGACATTTTAGGGCTATAGGTTATTGTCATTCGGCATATAATGCACCCCATATTCATAGTGAAGATAAGTTTATTCCACTTGATAAAGGTTATTTAACACGAGGCTCAACACCTATGAGACTTACAATACACTAATTGACCCGACACGACTGAAACCATAAGAATGTAACACTATGCACTATGACAGGATGTCACATACTGTAGCCACCGGATAGCCAAAATAAATGTCCTAACCAATTAAACAAGAACTAACTCACAACACCCAGTCACAACACTACAAACATGTAAAAATGCCAGAAGGAACAATCAGGATTCAACAGACTTCCCCAGAGATTGCAGACAAGCTGCGGATTAAACGCACATCCAGGTTTACCACGCACACTCAAAGGCACAGCCCACTAAGACCACTGAATCTGAACCATAGACCTTATATATATATGATCTGAATATGCTTCACAACAATAGTGATCTAAAACAAGCAAGCAGTAATAATTAACAAGTATTAACAGGCATGGCGCCAGGATGAAGTGTGTCTGTTTATCTCCCCCTGCTTAAATACAAATACAGTACATGCACTAAGCCCTGTTAAGAACGTTTAATGCTAGGAATCGCTGATACCACTTTTTATGGAACGAGTACAAGTACAGAGTATTTCATTTTGGGTACTTGCTGATACGAGTACCAATAGGAGTACTTTTAAGAACTATGCAAAATGTCACATTTATCAAGCTAAAATCTACTATTTCTTAGATGTTGATCAGCCAATTCAAATATAGAAAAGTAAATATTCCTACATATCCAGAAGAACATCATTTACATTGCAGGTCAAGAATGTGTAATATTTATTAGATGTCAATGGTTTACATCTCCTTCCCTAATTAAGTGAGAGAAACATGTTGGTAAACGCTAACGCAATAGACGTTTGTGTTCGAATTTGCCCTAACTAAGCGTTGCAGAAGTTTTGTGTAAGATGAGAATGTCTGTTTGAAATGACTTTCTCCAAAACAGGGATAATTACCTAATCATATTATTCTGTTAAGGTATTTTATTGTTTTATTATAATCGGTACACAATTAGCTGTACTATCACAGTAATCTATTGAAGAAAATATAAATAGGCTACATCGTATTTCCTTTAAGTTATATTTCTTAACGTTAGTATGTCAGAACTCAGAAATACCACTTTTACCAATATTCACCCAGAAGTTTTGCAAACTACCGACATTTGTTTTTCCTTGCTGAAGGTGGCTTTCAGAGGCTAGGTCCGGGGCGTTCCTCATGCCGTTTTCTACAGTTACAGTATGCATCAAATTGCATCCTTCATTTGTTCCTGTACTTAAATGTATCCCTAGTTTAGGCCCTGCTAGTAAAAATATATAAAAATCCATCAAACTCACCAAAGCTGCTCATTATTTGAAAACGAAGTCCGTCCTCCTTTCTCTTTTAAAAAGAATTTTATGACGCGGTTCTAAAGCACATCTTTGCATTAAGTTCCAATAAAAGATATTGCCCAGTGCTGAGAGTCGATCCTGCCCAGTCCTATATTCGCCACCAAAGCTAAAAGTAAAAAATCTAACAATCTAAAAATTGAAGGTTTAAAGAAATCAGAGAAAGTAGAGCTAAGCTAGTTCTTGTTCGGATGGCAAACTTTTTATTACATTTTTTTTGCTGAACTTATTTGAACTGCCACTCCTATGATCCCATCAGCAACAGAAACATGCTGATGTAAGGCTAGGCCTGCAGAAACGCTTTACTTGGTCAAAGAACACACCCAACAAAGTCAAAATCTGATTGGTTAAAAATATGACAATGATGGCCCACCACTGCCGAGATGACGAATGTGGAAGGTTACACTTGTCCGTCGACTTTCCAGCACTGCTGCAAGACACTTTAACACCTGGTTTTGCCGCCAGGTGTAATGGCCTTGGGTGAGGCTGGTCTTGCATACCACTAAGATGTGATTTAGTGTTGCTGGACTTGGACCATAGTAGTTACTATGGTATACGGTAGTATAATTACAAGCAGTTCATATGTGTCAAAGGCTTGGTGGTGTCCCGATTCCGCAGCTGAATCAACTTTAGGAGATGGTCCTGGTGCTTGCTGGACTTTCTTGTGCACCCTGATGCCTTCACAACAAATGAACATCTCTCCATGAAGTTCTTGTTGATCTGACAAATTGTTGATTTAGGTGCAATCTTACTAGCAGCAATATCCTTTCCTGTGAATCCCTTTTTGTGCAAAGCAATGATGATGGCACATGTGTCCTTGTAGGTAACCATGGTTGACAGAGGAAGAACAATGATTTCAAGCACCACACTCCATTTAAAGCTTCCAGTCTGTTATTCTAACACAATCAGCATGACAGAGTGATCTCCAACCTTGTCCAAGTCAACACTCACCTGTGTTAATGAGACAATCACTGACATGATAGCAGCTGTTTTTTTCCGGCACGGCTGAAATGCGGTGGAAATGTTTTTTAGAGATTAAGTTCATTTTCATGGAGAAGAGGGACTTTGCAATTCATCTGATCACTCTTCATGACATTCTGGAGTATCTGCAAATCGCCATCATCAACAATGAGGCAGCAGACTTTATGAAGATTAGTATGTATATATATTGTGTTATCCTCAAAACTTCTGACCATGACTTAACACTTAAAAAAAATGCTACCTAGAACCATATGTGGTTCTTTGGTTTGTCCCCATAGAGGAACCCTTTTTGGTGCTATGTAGAACTCTAATACAGAGTGTTCTGCCTAGAACCCTTTCTGATAGTTGCTACCAAAAACCATTCATTCAAATTCAGGGCTACACCATGAAACTTTTGAAGAGTTCTTCCTAGAACTTACTATAAAGGGTTCTACTATGAACCTCTTTATCAGTTAAACATTATTCCTAGAACCTCCTGTAAAGGGTTCAACCATTAATCCTGTTATCCCTTAATTGAAATTCCTAGAACCATATATTTAGTGTCCTGATAGGTCCCCTTTATTGATTAGGGTTTTTTCCTAGAGGAGTGGTTTTAACAGAACCTCCTGTGAATGGTTTTATCAAGGCCCATTTCATTTTTAAAAAGGGTTCTACTTAAAGCCAGCAAACCCTTTAATCTAAGGACAGTTCTGCATCTTCACATTTTTAAGATTTATCATACTACACTTTTCTTCTTGGTATGGAACAGGTGATTTTGATATGCATTCTTGTAAATACAAAATCAGTTTAGGCAAGAATCTTGAATTAGTTGACATTAAAAGCAATTAATATTGGAATACAGTCACATTTTTGTACAGTTTTAAATTACATTAAAACTTAAAATTGTTATTCAGCATCATAAACATTCGATAGATACACAAATTTTTTTTTTACAATAAATTACACATTCAAACATAGAATGAATAAACAAAGAGGTCTTAGAATATGTTCTTCTGAAACAATGGCAATTGCTGTACAAGGTATGTTCGTTGGTGTTGTTTCTTAATATGTTTTTCCCATCAAAGTAAACCTTCATAAACAATGGCAATCGCTGTACAAGTTATGTTCATTGATGTTGTTTCTTAATATTTTTTTCCCATCAAAGTACACAGACACTCATACGAAGCAGCAGGTTGCCCTTATTGGTGTCGGCTCCTGAAAAACTGCACAAACACCAGAAACATGCTTCATTTTTCTCCCTGATGTGTCTTCTGAAGAAAATTTGCTATGATTTTTCCAGCTCTGCCATAGTTTTGCAGTGGGTAGCCACCCGGTAGACTGCTCCATAGCAGCTGTCAAGAAGAGGGAAAAATAGACTAATACGAAAATGCCATGTATTATGTTTGCATGTATTTTTTAAATTACAGTACAAGAGAAAATGTTTGAAAACATTAAACAATAATACTAACTACTTTAGAAAGGCTGGATGTATAAGAATGTAGGGCATCCACCATGACATTTTTCCTATAAAATCTTTTAGGATATCCTTTAGTGTTTGGCTGTACAATTTCCAACTTTTACAGAATGCTCCAAACAGTAGCGGCTTGTTAATAAAGGGCGCAAGGGCGCCGCCCTCATTACAACTCAGCAAGAATAAATGCATTTCATAATTAAACACAAAGATAATATAAATTAAAAATAAAAAAATAAAATAGTTTACTTGTGCGATGTGCAGGCTGGTAGTAACAGCCTAAGCATTTTATTTAAAAAAATGTTTTAATCGGTTAACTATTTTTTATGTAAATACAATATGATTCATGTGTTTCATGTTCGAAGGACGCCGGACAAATGAATCCCTATGCAGTGGTGTAAAAAGTACTTGAATTCCATACTTAAGTAAAAGTACAGATATCGATCTTAAAAGTGACTTTAGTAAAAGTAAAATTCACCCATAAGAAAACTACTTAAGTAAAAGTCTTAAATGTACTTAAGTATCAAAAGTATTTATCTGGTGTTAAAATGTACTCAAAAGTATCAAAAGTAAAAGTACAAAAGTACAAAGAGAGGAAAAGATACAGAAATTGTTTTCTTTCTCGCTCCAAGCTTTATTTATTGTCTCCCTACATCACATTTAACATGAACCATCACTTTGAACTTTAACTTGTGATACAGTA
>JACXGM010037964.1:0-10956 GCA_016801145.1 Umbra pygmaea
TTGTCTTTTCTGGTGATGTATCAGCCTGCTAGCGACGATGTATGATAACGTAACTGTAACCAAGTGGTGTCTCATTTCATAGGGGTATGTTTTCAACCCTATCCCTTACCACTCGGTTTCGAGGGGTAAGGGCTAGGGGTAAGACAAGGGGAAGGGGTAAGGGGAAGGGGTAAGACAGAGAAATGGGATTCACCCTAAGGCTTGTTTGCTTGTCCGGGACAAGTAAAGAAAGTAGTCGGACAAGGAGCTCGTAGATTCACTTGTCCGAATGGACAAGTAAAATAAATTGTAATTTAACAAGGACATTGATTGAGCTACATAAAATAATAGAATATTAATGACTTGTCCTTTTTTTTGCAAGAAATTTGTGTGTGTTTGTTATGTATGCCTGCGATTTTATCTGATGTTCTAAAACACGGTTTTGCTTAGATCAGACTGCACGGTGGTGGTCACATGACACACAAGTCTGTTTTCACACTGCAAGTAGTTCAGGCCAACTGGCTCATTCACTGTTAATACTTCATCAAAAGAGTGGTCTAAAAGTATGCACATATAAAGGTTATGATTTACTGCATATACATAATATACCATAGTGATATTCAAAGTGTTATTGACTTTTAATTGTTGGATGAAAAAATCACCTCTTTTATTCAACTGCACGTGACAACGGTGGCCGAAATAGAGTGAGCGCTTGTCAGAAAGAGAATTCAGAAGCATTGTTCGTGACTTTACCTAATCCCCCTGCAACTGTGTTGGGTGAATTGTCAAACCGAATAATATGTTTTTGTTATGTTGTTAAGCTACATTAAGCATTACTTGTTTCAAACAAGTAACCATTTCATGCACAATGTGCAGAATGTTAAAAGCTCATTGGTGTAAACACGGGTGGGGGTGTTCGATGAGTCTGACTTCATGATTGGATTCTGATATGCAGCGTTCTCATTTTACCAGAGAATCTTAAACATGCATGCGCGCATGCACAAATTTAACTGGAGGCTGTCCAAGTTCTCAAGTGCAAACTTAATTGATAAACAACTGATTCTAACTCAAGTAACTTATTTTGCCATTATATGGTTTCTTATTATATTTCATGCTCTATCATGTCTAGTTTCATTGCTTAAGAAGCATCTGCTTGCAATTTTGATGGGAGCTAATTAAAACAGTGCTTGGATTATTTTATTAGTACTTGCAAACTTATGTATAAAAGCAAGTTATAAAATTTCTTAAAGCTAAGAATCACTCTTACACTCCTAGTTATTTAAGACAGTTTGAGAGGTCTCTCAAGTGGTTAGGAGTTGCCAGTAGGGCTGCAGCAATTAGTTGACTTAGTCAATGTAATTGACCTTGAGAACTAGTCAATCATTTATTTACTATTGAGTGTCTATTTGTTTTTGGTCTCCCGACTCAAATGGCTCACTGTAATTCACATCCACACCAATTGTTTTGCGCCCTGCTGATTAATCTGCTATCCTCTTTTAATGGTGGATGCAGGTGAGTCCTTCGGTATCAGGTCAGAGAATTAGCACTAGACATAAAAGCTTCTAATGTATGGGAGTAGTTCAGGCCAACTGGTAACAAAATAGTTGTCTGTACACCTTCAAACTTCACTCGCTTATCATGGGAGCACAACCACGATGCTCGAGCACCTAAAAAGGAAACACACAGGAGTTGTTGAAGATGTGCCCACAGAAAATGAAAAGAGAACAAAAATATATAATAGGCCTTTTTCATAGAAAACGTTCTATTGTTGAAACTGGGTAAACTAATTTCCGGTCTGTAGTAATAGCGTCGGCAATGGATGTTGAACAAGTTTATTTTCACCTCTTAAACATTGCCAAACATTTATTTGTGTTATGTGTTAAGAATTATGATGTCGACTCCATAACAAAACAAAAAAAACAGAAGTTATGACATTTAAGATTAGTCTTAAGATTTTTAACATGTTGCATTCGTCATGTCTAACAGCTTTTATACATTTGTTTTTAAGTCTGATGTCGTGGAATGACAGATAGGGACATTTTTTTTTATTACAACACCTAGGCACACTACATTCACTTTTGCCATTGATCTCCTACATTATATTTTACCCCAGTGTAAACAATAGGAGCTTATAACACTAGTAGCAGAACGGAAGTTTGTCCATCTATGACACCTTCCGTTGATAGGAATGCAGAAGTGTGAAAAAAGCCTATTATTAATGGAACGGCGAGCTAGTCTATACTGTTTCTTAACTCTTGAGAAGTACAATCACTGTCTTTGGATGTTAAACAGGCAGTAATGGTTTACACCCCGCCATGCACGCAAGTGTAAACGCGAGCAGCGTAGCTACGTGCCTTCCTGCTTTTAGAGCGATTCATTATTAGGCAGAGCTAAGAGGGGGAGTTAAGCAAAGTGTATTAGGCTAGTCCAAACTCTGACTAATATAGTAATGCCTAATGGAAATTGAGATACAGTGAACCCTCGTTTTTCGCGGGGGTTACATTCCAAAAAGAACCTGTGATAGGCGAAATCCATGAAGTAGTAACCTTTATTTTTTTTTTTTACAATTATTATACAATGAAATACTGCATAATACATTGAAACCAAAGAACAAAACCTTTTTACAGGCCCAAGCATTTGTTTAACTAATAAAAGTTTTTTTTTACAAATAACTACTGTACTGAAAAATAATAATTTTAATCATCAATACGAACTGAAGGCTTCAAATTGTGGAGATCAGCAAAGTACAGTAGGACAAATAGTGACTCACGTGTATTTCACTGCTCTTCTGACTGATCCGCTGCATCCTGCAAATCCGTGAAGCAGCAAGACCGTGAAAGGGGAACTGCGATATAGCGAGGGTTCACTGTACTTATGCCTAGTTTGTTAATAAATAATGTTTTTGAACAGTTTGCTTAATGAGCTTCTAACAAAAGTAGGCTGATGTTGATGTTAAGGTGAAAGCCCAGACAGGATATTAAAAATAATAATAATAAACATAACAACAGTGAAACTACACACTTTAAATAAAAAACTAAACAAACAATGAATAGTCAAGTAAAAGCAATCCTAATATAAAATGAAAAAGATTTAAAAGTGACTAATGTATTTTCTTCCCTGACATCGGCCGGGAGAGAATTCCAAAGCTTTGGAGCATAGAAAGAAAATACTCTATCACTCATAGAACGCAGCAGTGTTTTGGGAACAATCAAGAGACCACTCCTGCAGATTACGACGTGGTGTGTAGGGCATTAATAAATCAGTCAATTACTGAGGAGCCAGATTGTGCTAAACCTTTAAGACAGGAGTGATATGATCCCTAGCCCTGACCCCAGACAATACTCTAGCTGTCGAATTTTGTAGATATTGCAATTGATGATTTAGATACCCCAGCTAGAAGACCATTACAGTAGTCAACACGCGTTAAAAAGAAGAGTTTATCAACTTCTCAGCAGCTGAGAAGGACAACATAGGATATAAACGTGCTATATGGTTTACATATTAGGAATGGGCTCTACATCAGTAGGCTAAATGTGTATTTATTTGGTAACATTTAAGTTATTTATATTGTTTACATTTGTCATTTTCTTTATTTGGTAACATTTAAGTTATTTATGTTGTTTATGGCACAGGTGACATTTTATGTTTTGGCCCTTCAGTTGAGTTCAAAAGAAAATGGACACAACAAAATAACAAACTCTTGATTTTTTAAATTAGTCGTTTAGATTAGTTGACCAATAGAAAAATTTGTCAAAAGATTAGTCATTAGAAAATATGTCGTTAGTGGCAGCACTAGTTGCTAGTAGGGGCTTGTAATGGCACTGAGGAGACAGAGATCTGCGCAAGTCTTTTAGGAGAGGAAGAATGTTTTTGAATTGTTTGATGATGCACAGTTAATTAAACATAATTTTCTGGACAGAGCAAGCATCATCTTCGTCAGCGACTGAGTGAGGGATGTCATTTCACCTGTGACTTTACGCAGCAATGCCTTCAGATGAATTGAAGGTGGTGATGATCCTTAGTTTCCTTGCAGGAAAAATGTAGCAACGCAATTCTGATGATTTGGGCCATCACAACCATCAATAAGCCGAATTGTCATGGAAACAATTATGGCACTTACAGCTCCACACATTGACACACGTTTCATTGACTTCCCAACAACACCCCGCATAATCCAACAGAAGCAAACACAATTCATGCAAATAGCCGGCTTCCCAAGAGTAGTAGGCGCAATAAATGGCACTCATATAAAGATCATTGCGCCTAGCATCAACAAGAACGTTTATATGAACATGAAGAGGTATAACAGCATCAACACACAAGTTGAGTTTAATGCAGACTACACCATTTTGAATGTGGTACTTAAATGGCCTGGGTCTACCCATGACATGCGGTTATTGAATGAAAGTGGCCTGAAGCAGCTGTTTGAAAGGCACTTTCTGCCACCTGAGTGTCATCTAATATTAGATGAAGGATACTCTTTACGCTGGTGGCTGCTCACCCCTAATATAGGCGGTAAGTAAGGTTTCAATGTCGTATCCCTTCACAGGGCACATCGTATCAGACAAAGTGTGGTGGAGAGGGATTGGCCATTGGAAGCGCAGATTCCACATTCTACACTCAGAAATTTGACTAGTTCAGCAAGCAGTGTTGTTTCTTATTCCCTCCAGTTCAGTTTTCCTTTGGAATCCATGGTGGCTATGATTACATCATTAACTCTAGGCTATATATAGGCAGGTCATTTAACAGCACACTGGTTTGAAATTTGTAATTCAGAATGTGTGTTGGAAACCTTTTTTGATCTTTAATTTACAATGTTTATAATCACAATGGATTCTTTATTCATAATAATATAATCATAATTGAAATTCTTTCTTGTCAAATGTGGGTTGAATGTAAATTCTTACTGTACGTACACACCACCACAGACTTGAGCTTCCAAAGAAGCTCTGGATGCCCTGTCAAGGACGCTTGTCAAAAAAAGTATGGGGAAGCTTTTGACGCTTTGGGCGCTTTGGCCGCTCTGACGTGGTATGATCAGACTGTAAAAATAGGGCAGGACAAGCATACGTAGCCTACTTAAATATATCGTGAGCGAATGAATTGCTTTCCTGCTTAAATCGAGGGAACATATTTCTAATAAGAGTTGAACTCATCCTCATATGTGTATCGCTGGATCATTATGGATCATCACAAAGTTATTGTGTTTGGTGCTGCTTTATTGTTTTGGTTGGAACGAAAGTTTACATCCAATGTTTCACTGACGCCGACTGATTTTCCGGTCATTGCAGCTGAGAGAAGCTGGCATGAATGACTTCCGGTAACTTTGGAAGCTCAAGTCTGTGGCGGTGTGTACGTACAGTTAGGAAAGTCACCACTGAATGTTAATTTATCTGAGAATATTTTTTAATAAGTACATATATATATTCAGTGATTGGTCCTTGCCTATGTCTTTATCCAAAATCCCGTTTGCGGCACAGCAAAGTGTCATGAATCAGCTCTAAGTCTGACACTTAAGACTTCATTTAAAGTAGGACTGACATGTTTGATAACTAACTTTTAAGGGAAGCTTTGAGCCAAGAATTTTTTTACTCTTAACTCAAGTCTTAGCAGTGTTCTTATGAGTAATTCTGTGAAGCTTGATAAATACGGGCCCTGATATGCTCAGGGTTTCTCGCACCACTTTGTTATTAAGGCGGCCGCCCAGACAAGGAGCGTTAGCTGCCTAGACTGAGCATTCCCAAAAACGTAAATGTGACAACGCGATATTTGTCCGACCAGCGCCATCTGCTGGTGTGTTAATGTCATTGCGCTATTTGAAGTGCACAGCCATACACAGTGAACACAATCACCATTGCGCATTTCGAAAGTAGTTGTGCACCCCACCCCCACCCCCCCGGTAGACAACCTAAAAAACTATCGCATTTTCTGGGGGAAACCCTGTATGCTTAAATCCAATACACATTCCATTTTATACAACTTGGAGTTGGAACATATGCATAGTATTGATGCTATAAACTTGATCCTGCCAAATAATTGTGCACACAATGTATACATGCCATTTCAATAACAACAAAAATGAATAAAACATGTAACTCTAGCTATCTCTAACTGCACTTGCTTACTTTCCAAAGCATTGTAATTTTAAGGAGACAGTACACAATAAAACATGCATTATATTAAATATTACTTTCCTTCAAACAACTTACTTGGTCTGGCTACATTTATATTTATGTCTATTTTCCAGGGCACAACATATGGAAAGTAAAAAATGTAGCTATGGGGCAATACATGTGCAAAACTGTATGTTATAAAAAAGTTTTCTAATGTTCACTTGCAACTTCACAATGTTACTTTGTCCGTATAGTTGTTCAGTTGTAGAGACAGTTTTTGAAACAAACAACTGCCTCCTCACTGTATTCAAGCAGCCCTATCAGCAGAATTTGATCTTACAAGAGCAATAGGTGTTTTTATTTCTGCTGATGTTTTCCCATCTTTTGCTATCAACTTAACTGATCTTTAATATCTTTCCCCAATCACTTTTTGCTCTGTACCGCAATACATTTATGTAGTTACAGGCTAAATTATTATTATTAGTAATCTGACATTTTCCTACTGGCAGGTTCATATTCATCATGTGAAAAATGTAGGAGTAAAAACTATTTACCCAAAATAAGTGTTCTAGATCTTTAAAAATATAAGTTTTGTGTCCCGCTTAAAAGTGAATCTGAGAAGGTTGGATGAGAACTAAGATATTCAGCTCTAATTCTAAATCTATTCATTTATAGAAATATGGTCTTTAGCCGTCAGGATAGTTTTAAATTCCAGTAAAGCACTTGAATGGTTCAATAATGTACAGAATGTAGAGGCTTTACCGGTAACACCGGCATTCAAAAACACAATTTTAAATTCCCAGTTCGATTATTATTTACTATGATAAATCTACATATTATGGATAAAAGTATGATGAAATTAGAAGAAAAATATCTCCCAATTAGTAATTACTCAATGAATAATGACAGATATTTGTGGAACGCATGCCTTTCTAATGCTTATTTTTTATCTACACTGCAGATCGAGATCAATCACTATATTATCCTTCAGATTTTATTACTGTTTTCTGGGCAGTTTAAAGGCATATTTCCTGCATTCTAAAGCAACAAGTATATAGATTTTTGGACAGTCTGCGTCTCCAGATGCAGACTTCTGAATGCTATTGCGACCGCTGTTATTGAACGACTAGAGTGCTTTCGGTCAATCCAAAATGAAAATGCACCTCAAACCGGAATAGTTAACCTCTTAAGGATCAGCGTTCCTAAATTAGAATGCAGGTAAAACATTTTAAATGATGATAATATTGATGATATGTTCAAAATACTGACTTGCCTAATAATTGTACACACAGTGTATGTATTCAGTAGTGTACTGAAGTATCTTTGCTGCCAATCTGCAAGAAAATGCCACAATCATTGGGTGGCACTTAACACTGCTACAAGACACAGACCCAAAACATACTGCCAATGCAACCATGGAGTTCATCAGGAGAAAAAAAGTGTAAAGACTGATTTAAAGCCAATTGAACATGCTATTCACTTGCTGTAGTCAATTGGTTGCGGACTCACTGCTTTTTTTGCATTTAAGGGATTTGCCAAAAAAGACAAGCTTTTATAGTTTTGACATTTTGTTTTAAGTTGAATTGTCCTAATTAGGGTTTAATGGGGGATCCTGGGATTCCCCCTGAAACTCGCACCCTTTTCCTGTTACAGAAAAAAATTTAAACTGATAAATTATAATACTTGATTTATTAAAGAGTGTGATGTTATGTGGAACTGTTGAACTGTCTGTACTCACGCGTTTGCCAGAGGCTTCACCTGTCATAAATGTCGTCTCTCAGGTGACTCACTTTGGATGCAAGTCATTTGCTTTATTGTTTGATGACATCGACCACAACATGTGCCCTGCAGACAAAGAGGTGTTCAGTTCCTTTGCCCATGCTCAGGTGTCCATCACCAATGAGATCTTCCAGTACCTGGGAGAACCTGAGAACTTCCTCTTCTGCCCCACAGGTAACATACCTGTTCACACTAACTTAATGTTTACAGTCAATACAGTTACCAGAATTATTATTGGACAATTTCAGAAAGAATTTCCATAATATAGTTTTAAGATGGCTTACTTCATATCAGAAGCACAACCCCATGGAAACATTTATCTTTAAATAAATGTCATCTTGTGCCTGGTTACTGTTTCAGAGTTGAAGGAAGATCTAGATTTATTGTATTTTTCCTCAACAGAGTACTGTGGAACATTCTGCTACCCAAACGTGGCTCAGTCCCCCTACCTACACACAGTTGGAGAGAAGCTGCTGCCTGATATTAAAGTACTGTGGACAGGTACATTACATTTATTTTCTTTTAACAATGTAGATTTTCTAGCATTTATGGAAATAGGATGTAAAAACTAAGGAAAGATACCAGTTATTGATGAAGGTGCAGTGAGCTGGATTCAAAACCATGCTCCAGTGAAACAAGTGCACCGAAGGCTTTGTTTTTGTATGATTGACCGTTATAAGCAAGATCAGATAAAAATGGCAGAAAATTATTATTTGCCAACTAGTGTTGCTTTCGTCAACGAAAATTATGACTAAATATCGTTGTCAACGAACCTTTACCATGTGACGAAAACGAGACGAGACGCAACTTAAATGCTTGTCATGTGACGATAACTATAATTAAATGTATGATGCAATACTGTTGACGAATAAAAATGAGAGTAAATATGGTTTACAAAATAAAAAACTATGCTGAAATGTCTCATTTTTGTTGACCAAAACGAGACGAGACGGAATGTTATAACGTTATTTTGTCTTGTTTATTTTTGCAGTATTTCTGTTTCCTGTAGGGGTGGGCAGATCAATCCCAAAACATTGATACTACCGATATTACGTCTCGTTTTTAAAAATCGTTACTAGTCAATAGGATTGATTCCACTTTCAGTTTCTACACATTTCATCAAAGAATAGAAATGTCACATTGTGCAAACAACGTTCCGTCGTCATGAACACATCTGTGCCTCTCCCGCTCCACTGCTATTGCTTGTGAGTGGTTGTCACTCAAACAACGAACATACTGGTCGCGCACACAAACGCCCTGCGGTGTGCACCCTAACTACCAGCACCAACCGCCAATCCGACATGTACAAAGTCTCACAGCTGGCAGGTAGAAATTCCACCACTGACCTTACAATGCACAGCAAAAACTGCCAGTGCACTGAGATAATTTGACTTCCTATATGTCTTAAAATAAGACAAAATCAAGGTAAAAAGTCTAACATAATTAGTAAACAATTCCTAGTAAGATAACATATTTAAAATAACTACAATATAAGTGTTCTTGTTCAGATTTTTCATTTTTGCAGTGTGATTGCAAGTAATTTTAAAAACAGGACTACAGGTTGCAGCATACGTGGAAGTACATAAGCCGCTTTTAATAATAAAAAGTATCGTATCGGTATTCATATCAGCGATACTGGCCCTGTATTACTTTGTGTTGGATCAAACCCAAATTTTTTGCAGTATCGCCCACCCCTAGTTTCCTGTGTCGCACTTTAGGGGCTGCATCAGGTCACACTGCACAGATGCAGGTGACATCACTTTCTTAAGCTTCACTTGAGGCATTATTTAGAAGATGCAGCTGCGGTGAGTTATTGTAAACGACAACAAACAAAATTAAATCTGACACAGAGAAAGGGACCGATGGCCATCCTTTTTTTGGCCAACCAAAATGTTGGTTTTGTCTATACTACTAGGTACTTATAATATATTGACTGGGTTAAATAGAATTGCATTACTAAAAGTGACTAAAATACCATTTCTATTGACTAAAACTGGACTAAATGTCATCAGTTTTCATAGACTAAAATTAAACTAAAATAGTCATGGATAATTTTGACTAAAATAAGAGTAAAATGCTCAGACTTTTAGTCAACTGAAATTTGACTATACTAAAAAGTGTATGAACGAGACTAAAACAAAAATTTCAAACAGGCCGCCAAAAATAACACTATTGCCAACTGTGTAACATAGTTTGTTGTACTTATTTGCAGGCCCTAAGGTTGTATCCAAAGATATTACAGTGGAGTCCATAGAGGAGGTCTCCAAGATCCTGAGGAGAGCGCCAGTAATCTGGGACAACATCCATGCCAACGACTACGATCAGAAGCGCCTGTTCCTGGGGCCATACAAGGGGCGCTCCACGGAGCTCATCCCCCGCCTGAAGGGGGTTCTCACTAACCCCAACTGTGAGTTTGAGTCAAACTTCGTGGCCATTCACACTCTGGCCACCTGGTACAAGTCCAACATGAATGGTGTGCGCAAGGATGTCACAATGAGTAAGTTTGAATTTTTTTAATCCCAAAGGTGTATTTATTACTGCATATTCATGTACACTGAAATTAGACATAGTTTCATCTTTATGAGTACAGTTGTGCTTTTCTGAGAGAACATCAGTGAGCAGGCAAAACAAATATTTTTTTTCACTTGTCATGGGATTCATATTCAGCTGAAGGTCATAACAGAATGGCACAATCATAATAGAAAACATGACAAAAAAGAAACAAATGAAAAGACCCCTGTTAAAAAATTTGCATACCCTCAGTTCTCAATACGGTGTATTATCCCCTTTATCATCAATGACAGCATGCAGCCGATTGTGATAGTTGTCTATCAGGCTCCAAATTCTTGCAGTTAGTATAGCTGCCCATTCGTCTTGACAAAATACCTCCAGGGGCCTCATGTATAAAAGATTGCGCAGCTTACATACCAAAAGATGGCGTACGGCCAAAACTGGAAAAGTACGTACGCACAAAAAAATTCACATGTATAAAACCGGTCGTACGCCAGGTCCTGCGCATCTTTCCTTTATAAATCACAATCAACTTGAGATTGAACGCACGTGAACGAGCCACTGACCCCGCCTT